>VYZS01089072.1:117118-127767 GCA_013400695.1 Neodrepanis coruscans | reverse complement strand
ATATTGTCCTAAACCAGGATATCTAGAGATAGGCAATATCATAATGCCATATTCCTCTGAGTTTCCCTTTGATTTCAGCTGCTGCCTCTAAGCAATATATTTTGGCTTCAGTTTACTTCCCACAGCCAAGGAGGCTAGAATCTCATTCTGGCTTAATTGAAATAAAAATGCCATGGAAACTGTGAAAAGGCATTCCCTAGGTGTTTATATCCTAGTCTTGTTGAGTCCAAATACTGAATAAACCTACTCCACAGTTGCCTTGGTCTATTTCTAGTGTAATCTTCATTAAACACGGCGTCTCTACTGGGTGTCCATAACATGCAACCAATGAGGAATCTGCTGTGGTAAAGATTCCCCTGTCCTCTCTGTTTTAAGCATAGAAAGCTGAGAGCTATCTGTCTTGGAACGGACACATTTCGCATGTAAGGATCTGATGATTGGCCATGGGTACTCACTCCCTTGGACAAGGCTAGGCCTCTTTTAGAGAATGACCTGAAAAACAAGTCTTGTAAGCTGGTATGTATTATTAGTGCAATGCAGTCGATATCTAATCAGATATTTATATGGAAGAATAAAGCAAGAATAGAAGTTGTATATATATAATTTGTCTTGCAGTAAGTACCATGGAAAGCAGAGGAGGAGCAGGAACATAAAACCTGAGAAAATATCTCCATAGTGTATTTTCTTCTGCTGCTTAAGCTGGTCACATCTAATAAACACTGCAATGGCTGAGGTGCTCTTTTTATTTATCCCAATTGTTTTAGGCAGCTATGGAGGATATATATTTTGGAGCATGGTGTGCCCTGTTTGAGGATTCTCATTACCGTCAGAAATGAGGCGTAAGCCCTGGGGCAGTTGCCTGTGACTTAAGGCCAGAAGTGCTCCTGCCAAGGCTTGCCTTGGTAGCAGTACAGATCAGCCCAGCCTCCACCTACCTGATGCACTTGCCTGACTCCTTTGTGTCTTTGGACAGTAATAACTGGCTTTTACTCAGGTATTTCTAGTCTATTTCCACGAAGTTTGAAGGAACTTAATGTTTCTTGTTTGAAATGCACTTGTTTGAAAATTTTCTGAAAGTTTTGAGAACTGACAGACTGAGGAAGAGACGAGAAAAATGTTGCAGTCACAGAAGGAAGGTTTTTCTTATGAAAAAGGACAAAAAATATTATTATCATTGTATTTTTTTAAGAGCCCAAATCTCTTATTATGATCACAGCCTTATGGCATGTCAATGTGACAGAGCTCTTATTGTGAAGACCTTATAATCTGTTTTAACAAGACAGACAGTAGAGATGAGCAGTTCTGAAGTGTTTAATATATCACTTTAGAAACAATCATGTTTGGAGAATTGGAGTCCAGAAGCAGTCTACTGTCGTGTATGCTCATAGCCATTTCCATTTAGTGCAGATTATAAAATCCAAATATTGAATTTGATTATGTGTAACGTATTTGGGGGAAAAGGATATTAACAAAAATCTGCAAGTGCTAGTCTACCCTATGTAAAACTATATCCCAAAGGCCAAATTGCACTATAATACTTAACAATGCAATGAGCTGTAAAATAGACAATTTTTATGCAGCTGAGCCCTCAAGCTTATTTTTCCTTCTAGGGCACTGCTTTCTTACTGTGGAAACAAACAAGTGAATAATATACATTGCTTCTTTAATGTTAGTGTACTGCTATCATTTTTGACTGGAGAGGACAATGAGATAATCTAAATTTTATAGATCACTTGTTTTCTTCACTAATAGGAAAGAAAATGAATTACTTTGTTTTCATGGCTTTATTGCCTGCAAGATAATGAAATATCTCAGCATGGATTTCATTAGACTTTCTTTGGTCTCATTATGATACACACATTAAGAGGCTGGATCTCCTCTTTGATGTAAATGGAAAGAGATACTTCAAAGATTTTAGCACACTTTGAAGATCTGGGCATGGGTGTCCCCAGAACAATTGCTGGGTCTTTAGATCAATGCTGGCTTTGGCCATGAGAGACACAGAAGCACTAATACAGTTTAACAACATGAAATAGCTCATGAGGTCATAGATATGAGACTATGAGAGCTTTGGCATTTAAACTTCATCATTATTCACAGGGTTCAGGGTTAGAGAGCGTGCGGTGCTTAAATATCCAGATCACAGAATCACAGAATCACAGAATTAATAAGATTGGAAAAGACCACTGAGATCATCCAGTCCAACCTATTATCTAATACCATCCCATCATCTAAATTATGATCTAAATCTTAATTATCATCTAAATTATGGCACACATCCAATCTCTTTTTAAACACATCTGGGAATGATGACTCAACCACCTCCCAGGGCAGCCCATTCCAATGGGAAATCACTCTTTCTGTGAAAAAGTTTTTCGTAACATCCAATCTAAACCTCCCCTGACACAGCTTAATGCTGTCCTCTCGTTCTGTTGCTGGTAGTCTGAGAGAAGAGACCCTCGCATTGTTTTCATTCGTTGGCTTCCAGGGAGTGGGGGAGAGCACAGGTCTGTCCTGTTGCCAGCAGACCAGTTGTATGGAGAATGTCAAGCATCCATGCATTGAGACAGCTGCAAGGAAGACCTTCTCAGGGCATTAACCTCAGGTTTGAAAAGATAAGGTTATATTGCTCTTCAAGCAGTGATATTGCCTGTATTCTCCGGCCAAGGATGAAAGGAAGAGACTAAGACTAGAAGAAACAGAGATATATGAGCCCCACAAGGCACTTTCCTGCTAAAGCATCATGTTCTTATTATGAACAGCTGCATATTCTATTTCTACAAAGCTGACAACAAATGCATGCTGGAATAAGACCAAGAAGACATATTGTATAAACCCAAGAATATTCTCTATTTCATCCTTATGTGAATAGGAGATATTTGGAGCTGGAAGTATGATAAGCCAGAGGGTAAGGTTATGAAGTGGTTTAAAAAATTGGCTATTTGTTTGTTTGGTTTTTTTTGTTGATTTTTTTGGGTTTTGTTTGGCTATTGTTCATTGGGAAAAACCCAGTTTGACACAGTTCTAAGGTTTATTATTGCCTTTTGGAAGCAAAGGATTAGTAACTATAGAGGGCTAAAAAGAGATGAGTTGCAGTAAGTAAAATAAAAAGAAATGAAGGCTGAGGAGAATTTGAGCACTAGAAGATATCAAGGTAATGGGCTGTGCCATAGCAGATGTTTTATCATTTCTTCCTTCTGGTCTCTGCAATAGGTAATTACTATCTCTCATTAGTAATTATTTTCTTTTATCAAAGAGTTAGAAGAATGTCCCAAATGAAAAAACAGCAAATCTCTAATGAACTACTGCAGGGGAAAAAGAGTTATTAATTGACACTTCTTGCTGAGGTCTCCTTAGGGTGGCCATACACTGCCCAAAACCAGATGTGCCTTTAAGGGAAGAGGATCACAGTTATGATGGCTGCCTGGGCTTTTACCTCCTGAATTTACTTCTTTGCCATGGAACAACTTATGTTAGGGGCTTCCAGTCAGGCTTGACACCACTCCGCTGACACCACTAAATGCTGTGACTTGAGATGAAGAGAGGAAAGTGGGTTTCTCTTCTCCTCTCCCTCTTCTTATACTTGCCTGAAATGGGATTAGTCCTTTGCTATGGCTGTAACCACAGTGACAGCTCTCTAAAGGTGGCTGAGGAACAGTCCTTGCACCATGGTTTTCCTACAAGTCACAAGTCAGTTCAAAAGCTGCCCTGAAAAAAACAGGGTATCTTATAGCTAGCACAGAGTGAAACAGGGTTTCAGTTTTTGAACCTATTTTGTGAAGAAAGAATTGGAATACTAAGAGTTAAGAGTGTTTCCAGTTATTTCATAGCTCCTTTCCTAGCAGAGCAGATAGAAAGGCTGAAGGAAGATCACATAGTACTTAAAATGCCTGTTTCCATGACTGCCATAGACAGGCAGCAGACACATTGGTGGCTCTATCTGATGAAGTAAAATAGCAAGAATGCCAGGTTGGATTGCTGGCTTATTTTCTTGTCTGTCACAGTTATGCATGTCTGATTCAGTATTGTACAATGACACCTGATTTTAACAATACTAAAGTCAAATTATTTTGGGATGAAACTCAGAGAGAGTTGCCTGTCTGTGTGCCACATTCTAATGCTTTCCCTGTGTCTGATCTTTTTTGTCTATACAAATTTATGTAACATTTTTACTAAGTGTGACTTAATTTATGTTTGAATTGCCTTTGTTGTTTTTTTCCATGAATTTTCAGATTCACAGGAGAGAAGACACAGGGAATAAGCTGGCCTTCTCCCATAACAGAGAGACACTCTCTGGAACACTAATATGAGTAAAGAGTGGAGATTATTTTGTTCACCTATTGGTCTCCAATCCAAATGTTTGACAACTACTGAAACACAGCAGCACCTGTGTTTTCCTCATTTTTCTCTTTTTTCAGCATTACATGGACTAAATTTTGTCAGCAAACAGATGCTGTGGGACATAAACTTCGTGCTAAGCACTAGCAATAAGTTTAGGTTGGAAACAATTGGTTCCTGCTGGAATACCTGTGATGATTTTAGAAGTGATTGCTCCCCCAGGTGGACGAAACACAAGGTCTTTTTGTCCATTTCATGGCAGAGTAAACTAGGGCAGGTTAAACTTCAGAATCACAAAATATTCTGAGTTGGAAGGGACTCACAAGGATCATCAAGTCCAAAGGTCTAAAGTGAATGGCTCTCATGGAGATCAAACCCACCTTTGGTGTTATTAGCACCATGAAGCAGCTGAGCTAATATCAGAGTCTTCTCATTGATATTAAACTAGCCTAGTGGCTAGTACAAGACTTATTAAGAAGAATTTCAGTCAGTTCTCCTCATTTTGATGGAGAAGTATTCCTCTCCAGCAGAGAAGCGATAAAGAATGGATCAACAGTCAGATCTGCAAGAGTATGTATGACCATGTCTAGATTTCCCTCTGAAGCCCTTACCCAGGGAAGTGAGCAGAAAGGCTTTGAAGACAGTCCTTGGAAGGTTGAATTTCTCAGATAAGAAATGAAAAAAAAAAAACAAGCCTAAACCCACAGCAAGTCAGATAATAAAATGTTCTGTTTTATTTCTTCCTTAGTGGCCTCAAAAGATTATTAGAACAGATCATCAAAGTCTGCTCTGACAGCTACTCCTAAGATCACTGGGACTTAAATGGTTAGGAGAGAATTCCCTTATGTGTAGAATAAAGCTTTGTTGCCTCTTCTGTTGTGGGCCAGAAATAGCCAGCACACATGCTAGAGGAGAAGTGGATTAATAACAATTAATGTGCTTATTTTGCCTTACTGTGTTTTTAGTATGCATTGATTAGAATTTTGCTTTTATAAGAAATATTAATCTTTTTTTTTCTCTCATTTAAGGCAATATTCTCTCCTGCCTAGTGATGTGCCATATCCTCCGCTTCCTTCCAATCCTCTTTTCTCCCCTCCTCTTGGCTTTTCTCACTACACTGAGTTGGCACCTCTTGGATTGTGCTGAAGTTTCTGTCTGGCTTGCACTTGGGGAACTTTCTCCACATGAAAACCACCTCGGAGAGGACACTGATATGTGAAGAGACCCTCTACAGAACATGGACTTGGGCCTCGATCTGGATGCTTGTCTTAACATAAAGTCATAAAATAGTCTGAGTAAGAAGGAACCTTCAAAGGTCGTCTAGACCAAACCCCTCTGCAGTGAGCAGGGAGATCTTCAACTAGATCATATTATTCAGAGCCCTATTCAGCCTGACCTTGAATATTTCCAGGGCTGGGGCATCCACTGTCTCTCTGGGTAACCTGTTGCCTTACCGCCTTCACAGTCAAGAATTTCTTCCTAATATCTAATCTAAACCTATTCTCATTCACTTTAAAACCATTATCCATGCATTATCACTGCATGTCCTTGAAAAAAGTACATCTCCAGCTCTCTTGTAGCCCACTTTAGATACTGGAAAGCGCTATAAAGTTTCTCCAGAGCCTTCTCTTCTCCAGGCTGAACAACCCCAAATTTCTCAGCTTATNCTGCATGTCCTTGAAAAAAGTACATCTCCAGCTCTCTTGTAGCCCACTTTAGATACTGGAAAGCGCTATAAAGTTTCTCCAGAGCCTTCTCTTCTCCAGGCTGAACAACCCCAAATTTCTCAGCTTATCTTCATAGCAAATCCTTGTCCTTCCTGTATCAGGGACTCCAGAGTTGTATGCAGCACACCATTTAGGGTCTCATGAGAGTGGAGTAGAGGAGCAGAATCTCCTCCCTTGATCTGGTACCCACTCTGCTTTTGATGCAGCCCAGGATGTAGTTGGCCTTCTGGGCTGCAGGCACACTTTGCCAGCGCATGTCCAACATTTTCGTTGATATCAGGTGTTGCCCTGACCCAGATGCAGCACTTTGCACTTGGCCCTGTTGAGCCTCGTGGAATTCCCATGGACAGAGTTCTAGAGGTTTTGAACTTTTTACTCCTCTGCCACAGCGTCCTCTTCTTGTCCCAGGTCTAGGTCTGAAGTTGCTGTGCCTGGCCAGTCTTTTTATTTCTTATTATTTTGATCTGTATCCTTTATTCATAAAGAACTGGTGCCTCCCTTGGGTTGGTTGAGTGCCACCTAAGGTACAATAAAGTACAAATTCTTTGTTTATTCCATGTAACTCCAGAATGACTCAAAGTGGCTCTTCAGGGGCGTTTCCCAGTGCTCCTGCATGTTGAGCTGTTTTCTAGGTTTTGTCAGTGAGGGAGATGGGTGCACTGCCCTCAGGGAGGGCTGGGCTTCTGGGCATTGCAGCTATCAAAGTCTCCAGAGTATTTGTGGAGTGTCTGAGGACTGTAAAGATCAGCTAAGTTTGGCTATACTCCATGCAGAGTACAATTCCAGCTCCTGATGCTAGCTTCCACTTTCTATTGCATTTCAAATTCTTCCTCCAGAGCAAAGAGTAAGAAGGGGAAAGAAAGGTCCTGGAAAGTTACATGGACAATCAGTTCACTGCTTTCATTCTTGGAAATGGTTAAACTCTTCTTGCTAAAATTTTCTGGAAGAATCAGTCAAAATTAGACGTCACATACGGACAATTTCAATTCAGATATATGAAGTTTTGCAAAGAATAATTAGAGCAAAAGCAGGTCTTGTAATAGGAAATGTCTAGCAACCTTCCTAACAGGCAGTACTACTGCATTTGCTGTGACTAATCCCTGGTATTGATTTTGTTGGTTGGTTGTAGAAAGACAGCTTGTCTGATTCCTGTAATGAAATTTAGTTAATTAGAATAAATGGCCATGCTATTTGCCAAGACCATTGCTTACTTGTCTGTTTTCTTGTTTTGTGCACAGCTTCTCTTACACTGCCCCAAGGACCATTAGACCATGGAAACAAGTTCCCACAAACTGATACCGTCTTTTTATATCTGAACGTTGTGTCTTTGCAGTAGTTAAGGCAAGTGTTTAAGTAACCATGCTGCATGATTTTCAAGACTTCCAATGGGAAGTGCTTGCAAAGATGTATTTATTGTCTTGCAGGCATACACTGCCCCTATCTTGTTAGCGTATTTTCACCATGGTGCTACTAGTGCTGACGTCACAGTACTAGACCCTCATTTTAAGAAGACAAACTGTCTGCAGTGGGTGTTTCCAGCTACTTAATGAGTCCAAGACTATGGAGATAAACTTTAGAACAAATGAGACTGAGAAGTCTAGGTTTTGTAACCTTGTCACACTGCACCTTAAATTATTCACTGCTTGGACATGCCTCTGTTCTGGTGCTGGGTTTAAGAGTTGTCAGTTAAAGGGCATTTTAAAGCACCAACACCACAGATCTGACACTATTCTTGATGGCCCTGTTTTTCACTTCTGAAGGCAGTGAGCTGAAGTTGTTTCTGGGTATTGTCAGTAATGCTGCACTAAGGGGCTCCATGTAGGAGCAGAGGTAGAAGAAGGTCGTTCTCTCTGCTACTCTACAGGAAGGAGGTTCAATTAAGGCTTTATTTTAATCTATTTAGAAAATGGGAAACTTCCTTTGTTGCTCACAAAGGGTGATTCTGATTAGGTACAGATTTGGTGCATTGAGTGCTCAGCTGGAACAAGAACAAAGGAGAGGTGATGAGCCAGGGATGTGTTTCTACAGTGAACATTGCTATTCAAGGTCATACAACGAGTTCTCTTCTTCTGCCACAGCTCTTCAGTACATCTTAACCTTTTACTTCATCTCCTCCTCCAGGGATTAATAGACCCTCCTCTACACTCCACAGGAACTTTGCTTCGCAATGAGGCAGGGCTGGGAGCCAGGAGACCTGCCTTTAGGGGCCGGTGGGGAAAGCACAACTTGCTTTCTGGCCTTCTGCTCTGCTACTGAGTGCCAGGAATCAGGAGTTCGGAGGCACTAGAGTGGGTTGTACAAAAGGCATCTGGGCTATGATGCAAAGCAGGGCTTAATGAGTCTGTTCTGAGCACTCTGCATTTCGTTTGTACGTACATGCTTGAACAACGTTGGACTGTTGGTATTACAATTGTGTAACACCATAATACAGTCAATACAATGGCAAAGGGCCTGTTAGCAGGCTGAACCCATTCTTGCATCTGTTCTGTGTGAGTCCTTCAAAGCTTAAGATGTGCTGGGAAGTGCACTAAGTGTGCTCACAAAAACCCAAGTAAGATGTGCTCAGGTAATGTTAACCCTTTGCTGGGGTGTGTTTTATTAATGAAAATATAGCGTGTGAGATCATTCTGTTCTCAGCTTTACTTATAGGTCTAACAGGTCTTTTGAATATATCTGTTTGGGCCTCAAACACATCTCCAGCTTTACTTAATGAAGAATTTTTAAAAAACAGTCCTGGGATAGTTCAAGTGTAGTGGAGAGGATTAAAAGAGCAAATTCCTGTAACTCTGGCAGCATCCTGCCTTGAAAATATCCAGCTTCTTTCTTTGTATGTCTTTTTTTCTCTTAAATCTAGCAACTAGGTCTAATTCTCTAGTTTTCTTACATGTGAAGTTAAACACTTCAGGTGATTATAGAGATACTAGTAAGAATGGCAATGAGTTAGGCTTTTTCTGCTAGTTTTAATGAAACCAATGTACTATTGTACTGTGTGATTCACAACTATTTCACACATTTGTTTGGGCATTTTCTTGTCCCCAATGTTTATATACATGCATCCTGTGTGGATGCATTTGAATAGATTAATATTAGAGGACTTCTCCAAGTTAAAAACATTTTAAGAATTGCAATATGAATGAGAAAACTACCTTCTCAGGTGTAGAATGAAGAAGCATGGAAATAACAGTGGGGCAAAATTTTCTTGGCTATTCTCTGTATAGAGGAACAGGCATTCTTTAAACTGATGAGATAAAAAAAAGGACCAGATCAACAATAACAAAAAAAAGGACAAATTGAAAATCAAGAAGGTTATGACTGCAGAAAAATAGTACTCATTTAGGCTTTGTAATGTACTTTAAAGCAAATAAGAAAAGTTTCTTCAGCAGAATAGATGCTCAAATAGACATATTACATAACAGAAAGATAGCATTACAAATATTAAATGTGACTGTGTTTTCAATTGAACCCAGTAATTCTTAAGTTGATGAAAAAACATGCCAATTCCCATTGGCAATTTGAATTCAATTGCCAAATTCAGTCAAACTTGAAACCTAGGCAATATTCATCCCAGAATTCTAAAAGAATAATTAAAAGCAAGGAACTAGATGGTGAATAGTATAAAACACAACATAGATTTGTCATCTCATAACAGTAGATTTTGTCAGTCAGGTAATCTAACACTTGTCTCTCATGATTCAATTAGTTTTTGATAAAAGGGAAGTGAAATAGCTCTGATCTGTCTGGACTTAAATAAAACATTTCCTCACTGGAAATGATTTATCAGNTAAAAATAGAATTTGTAAAACAGGAAATGGGCTATACAGAGGTGTGTTATAATGTGTTATTATGTATAGACATACACATAGGTATTCAATATAATTACAGAGTAGGAACAAGTTGTATAAGAATGCAGCAATTATTCAGATAACTTTAACTAACTTTAACTATGACTGCTACATAAAAGAAGAGTCAATAAATGTCTGTTTACTTATTGACTCCCTTCTTAGACATTTTACATTTTATATGAAGCACAGGATATTCAATGTGGAGCATACAGGGTTGACAGGGCCAAATTATAAGATTGCTAACAGAAGTGTTTGCCTGTTGCAAAAAGTCTGCTGAAAAATGAAAGGTGCTGCAGGAGAGGGATATCAGGTTTGAATTTGACAAAATTACCCCTAAAATACAGCTTGTTTATGAATTTCCTGCTTGTATTTTAAAAGACTTCTCATCAACAAAATAAGATATTGGTGTGATGAAAAGACAGGACATTTCATTTATAGGGATTTACTAGCAGAACAGACTTCACTACCTGCTGTTGCTGCAGTTTTCAGAGACTCAATTGCACAATTCAGGTATTTTTTCCGTGAGTGTGGAAACAAAAACGAAAGCTGCCTTATATAACCGTACATTATAACTTAAATCTCTCCTTTTGTGTTTATTTCCTGCTCTTTTAAGTAGAAAATATTTCTAGAGGACTGATGTGATTATTTAATTCCTTTGTATCTATGTAATAGCTTCCACTTGACTACCAGAGGGTCATGGTGGTAAAGACTTTTCTATTACAAGAAACAATGAAAGTATTGA
>VYZS01089072.1:66919-104217 GCA_013400695.1 Neodrepanis coruscans | reverse complement strand
GACAGAGCTGTGGCTGTACAGCGGAGCCCACTGCAAGCACCAGCAACTGGCCCAGCATGGTGGCGATGCTGACCTGCTGCCACTCCCACCACACTGCAGTGGCATGCTCTGAGCCGTGCCCTGCTCTCGGACTCAGCCTGGGAGCCTCCATCACAGCAGTGAGCACTGGGCTGGGCCAGGCCAGATTGGCTCCACACCAGCCCTGCCACTCTCTGCGCCCAGTGGGGCGGTGTGGGGAATGGGCAGGGAGCAGCGCCGTCTCTGGCATTGTGTTCCGTACGGCTGTGAGATGCCGGGACCCAGCCCACTTGCTCCCCTCTCTCAGGAAAAGATAAAAAAAGTTTTAAAAGATATCCCCCTCCCCCTTCCTCCTGTCCAACCCACCGGCCTCGCTGTTCTCTGCTCCCAATGGGGCTGTGGAGGGAGCAGGCAGGGAGTGGTGCCAAGGACCATTTTTACAGAAGGTGCCTAGAAATACTCCTTGCCTTCTCTTCATGATGTATGCGTTCAAATCCATAAATATGCAGCAACGCCTAGAGTTAAAAAAGGAGGGAAGAATGTCCCAGTAAGTAGATCTAGCAAAGAAAGCAGTTTATTTTTGGCATGTATTTAGAATTTGGAAGAGTATGAGACACAATATCTTGTTGATAAAATTTGGAACACTGTGAACTAAAAATAAGGTTATTTGTATCTCTTAAAAGGCATTTAGAAACGCTATATATATAGTGATCTTCTTGAGCGTAGGTTTCACACATCTGGAAAACAAAACTGAACATTTTTCAATTCATAAGCGTTCAAGCCTCTTCTTTCATAGACATGCCATATGAATTTAAACTTGTAAACAGAAAAGCTACTTTTATGAACCGGATGCTAACTGTTAATTAATTCAGCACTGTGATGACTTAACATGTCTGCTGCAGGAGACCTTGATAGTTTGTATTTTCTTTTTGAGGTTGAAGAGAAACCGTGGAGAAACAAACGTGCTTTGACCCCTGAAAAATTTTCCCAGAAGATTGCTTAATGAACAGACTGTCTGATGATGGGATATGACAACAGTTTACAAGATGACTGTTTTTATGGCTCCTAGTAACTAATGCGATTAATTAGTTATATAACTATCAATAGGTATGGTGAGCAGCACTCTAACATTAAAGAATCCTCAGTAGTAATTACCATGTGTTTATTTTCTTGATGATTTTCTAGGATAAAGCAACTTTGCCTTTTTTTGATTTGGTTGCATTATGCTCTGTGTATGCATGAATTTATTGTACATATCTGAGAAATTCAAAAAATTGCCTCTTCAGTCAATGGGATTAGGGAAAAAACTACTAGGTTTGTGCCCTCATAAAATGCTGTTTCCATGAAAGGATCTCTGCAAAAAAGGTTGGCTTTTGAGATGCTTTGTTTTGCTGGTCAGTAATGGTTTTTGTCTTCATGCTGTAAACTGGTGTGGAGGGAAGGGCATCCTGTACTGCCAGGCTTCGCAAGCATTTCTGAAGGGTTGCCAAATCAGAATGACAGCATTTTTGCCTTGGGCGTGGAGAAGCAACTTGACTTCCCACTGTTCCACTGAATGCTCAAGGCCAAGATTTCACACAGAACCCCAGAAAGTTGGGATTAAAATCTCCCCATTTTCAGGTGTGGTTTTTTTAGGGGGCTTGAGGGGATCAGTAGGGTGCAAGTATTATTGGCACTGAATGTAAATGCACAGAACTGAGCCCTGTTGTTTTTTCTGGTCTTGTTTCGACTGCTCTGAGCCTCTTCAGTCTCACCTCAAGCAAAATGCTTACCCAGCCCAAGGGGACAGATTCGTAACTTTTGCCTCCACTCTGCTTTCTGTCCTTCTTAGAGAGCATGTTTGGGTGGTGTTGTCTGAGTGGGGGAAAATTTGTTGACCTGGGTACTAGCGAAGTGCCACTATGTTTTAAGGAACAGTAAAGATATAATATTTGAAGTTTTACGATATATTACAGGGCTGGCTGAAATGGTGGTGGAAACGCAAAGCAGAACTGTCAGTAAAATAATCTATTATGCTGTATTTGCTTCAGTAGTTAAACATCAGCTGGGACCTGACTGGTTGCTCTGGGCAGCAGATACGGCACTAGCGACACACAAAACCAGCCTTAAGGGACCTGTCTGCACTGACTGGCATGAGTGAAAAAAAGAAACGAAGCTGGAATTCCGACAATAACAGCTGAAAAGGGGATTACTTAAGAGATGGATCAAATTTTGAAGATTCATAAATATTTAAAGCCTTTGTTTTTTAAGAAAGCATATAAACAGGGAACCAATCTCCAAGATAACACTCTCATAGGTATTTTCTTGTGAGAATTTATCCATAGCTGAAATATCTGCAAACAACTCCTGACAGAGCAGATGAGGACAGAGAAATATTTCATGTGGCTTTTATAATTAGTTCTTTTTTCCTCCATTTTTTTTTTTAAACTTTGTTCCCAATTCCATAAATAAAGTTATTACTCCTGTCTTCTGTGACAATAAATATGATGGGGTTACAAGGTGAGCTGATGCTGCGGGATCCTATGCCTACCAGAATAGCAAATCTGGTTAAAGACAGGGCTGCAGTACTAGAGAAAAATGGGCTGGTCACAGACCACAGCAGTGTGGTTGGGGGCATGTTCTTCATACCTCAGGCAGGGGACCTGTGAGGTATTGAAATTGTCTTTTGATGCACTGATTTACCCAGAGTTTCCTCCAGGGTAAACCCAAATGCAAATCTTCCACTCTATATTCAGACCTGCAGCTAAGATGTAATTTTACACAGGCACATTGGCTTCAAAACCTGAGGCAAACTCTGGTTCCTGTTTAACTCACTAGGAGTATTACAACTGACTTCACTGATGTAACTTTTTTTGTGCCATGCTCCTCTCCATTGTGTGTATGTGTATGTATGTATGCAGGAAAGTGATGATATAAAGGCTGTGAGCAGAGGTACATTAGGCTTTTTGCAGTTAGCAGCTCTGCACGTGAATTCTTATCACATTAGCAGAGTCGCTCATGGCTTTTCTTAGCAATCTGAGTCAAGCTGGAGGGTTTTGTCCCTGCTGCTATTTTTGTATTCTGCAGATAATGTAGAACGGCAAACCATACAAAGAAAGAGAGCTCATTTTTTTCAGATGTAAGCATAAGCAGTGAGCTCAAAGGGGAAAGTCTGTATGTCTGAGTGCAGATGAGAAGAGCCTGTACTCAGTACTGTCTCAGTTGCAGTAGTTTTTAACTACATTTATACCCTACTTATTCACTGAAGTGGCTTGTTAATGGTTGTATGCTTTGTATGTTTAAAAACATTAGTAAATAGCAGCCCACTATGGCTGTTTTCAATACACTGCCAGTATCAAAAACTGTATTTCCCTTCTCAGTAACATTCCTGTATCAGTGCCAGTTTTCAATTAAAGGCTGTAATTTTGTACACTACAATTTCTGTAATAAGTTCAGCTCTGGGGCTCCCAAAAAAAGAAGGACATGGACCTTTTGGAGTGAGTCTAGAGGAGAGCCACAAGGATGGTCAAAGAGCTGGAGCACTTTTGCTATGAAGACAGACTGAGAGAGCAGGGGTTGATCAGCCTGGAGAAGATAAGGCTCCAGTGAGACCTTACATCAGCCTTCCAGTACCTAAAGGGAAAGAGCAGGAGAGGACTTTTTACAAGGGAATGTAGTGACAGAACAGGTGGGGAATGGCCTTAACCTGAAACAGAGCAGGATCAGAGGAGATGATAACTTTCCAATTAAGAGGCCAGGCGAGGGATTTCCTTGACAGTGCAGCTCATGGGCACCTGCTGCTGTCTGTATTGCTTCCATCAATAATGCAGGTTTGTGATATCTAAGCAGCTTAGTGCTTGGCCCTGGATTTCTACTGGATGCATGTGGATGCTCCTCTGCCCCAAAGCTGGGTTTACTCTTCTGTATGTTCTTTCAGAAGCCTGCAGGAGAGCTGTATTATCAGAATGTTGTTTCTATAGCGGAAGATAACAGATACATGTCCTGTAAGCGGGATACCTGTTTGAGAGAGCTATTCTGCTATCACCTTCAGTGGGTGTGGGTGAAATATTAGAATGAATTAGTTGAAAAAAAATCAAAAACTTATCAAAGGATATAAGGAAAGTTATAGATGCTCAAAGTTTCAGGATGTAAACTTCCTTCCTGGTCCTTTGTATTTTTCTGTATTGACAATCCTGGGGTCTGGAGGGTCTATCTTTTTTGTTAACTGAAGAAGGAGGTTAGGAGGGCCACACATACATCCTTACATATGGATGATGAGGAAGCTGGTAGAAGCATAATTGGAAGAATAGAGGATCAATCAAATGAAGAGCAAAGTTTCAGTTTTACACTCAGTTCCTTCAGTAGAACTTCCATGGAAATTTGTTTGGGGGTTGAATATTACCCTTTGACACAATTAATTATCTTTAGAACTTATGGACGGAGTCATACAACAAAAAGGTACTTAGGCAGAGAGTAACTCATATGTGAATACACAGGTCAAGTTAATAGTGAACTCATTTATTATTGGACAAGAATATTTTCTTGCACTCACAGATCCTCAGGAAGAATAAAGCTGTATTCCAAGTGGCAGTCAAAATCTGTCTGGCCTGCAAAAGCACAAGGATTTCTAAAATGAATAAAGTAAACCGATGCTGACTTTCATCTTGGAAGATTATTTTTTTTTGTCAAGCTGTGTAAGCAAATAGAGACATTGATTGACTTGGCTGAACATGGTGTTACTTTTGCTGCTTTCAGTGGCTGAAATGTCTGTGTGGGATTTGGGAACATACCCTTGTGGAGCAGTATCTGTCAGATGGTGAGATCACAGAATCACAGAATATATTGAGTTGGAAGGGACCCACAAGGCTCATTAGGGTTTTCTATGACAGGTCAAGTGACAGTAAATGCCTCTGACTGAATGTCCACTGTGTTAAAAGTGATCCTTTTTGCAAAAAAATAGCAACCAGACAATAAGTTTCTATTCCATTCTGGTGTTTGACCTTTTCCCACATGGACCTTTCAATCCCCTTGAAAGCTGCAGGTGAACTGGACAAAGGCAAAAGTTGGAAGGCAACATTAATAAGATGGATGACTTGAAGATGTCACCTCTGAGAGACATGCTGAAAGAATTGCCTTTTTTAGATTTAGACAGAGAAGATAGAGGTGAAGAACATCATAATAGATTTTTAACAAATCTTTCTAAAGGTAATATAAAAAAAGCCCAACATTAATTGCTTTCCATGTCCAGTTGTCTTCCATAACCGGCAAGAAGTCTTCAGTTTAATTGTAGAAAAGAAGATGTAAGTCTGATTCTGGAAAAACAAAAGATCAACTCTGTACATATATAGTGGCAGAGATATAGGAGGCTTTGGAATACCCTGCATCAGGATATTTCAAGAAGCAACTAATGTCTGATCTGACAACGTTGTTGGATTCTCCATCAGTGTGGGGCAGGGACCAGATGGCCTCTTGAATCTCTCTTCTGCAGGTGATTTTCTCTCAAGATGATCATAGCAGTATTCACAAGGGGTTTCCTGAGAAAGGAGCCCGATCTATTACAATAGGAAAGCAAAACAGGAAAACAAGTTGAAGACAATAGTGGTATAAAGAAAAAATGAACAAGCTCTTAATTCTAGAGCCATAAATAGACCCTGTGCAATCTTGAATAGTTTTCCCTTGTTATCCTGTTAAAATAGTTTAATAAGCAATTTTAAATGCTGTCCTTCATATCATATCAAAGGAGAGGTAAAGGACTGCACACACAAGGCTGTGCATGTGCTGCTGTGCTCCATGCCTTAGAAAATGCTCTAATTCTCCCTGATGCAATACCAAGTTTTCAAAGTATTACTATGTTGTTTTAACTCTAGAAGAAGATGGTTTTATGTCGTGGTTTTACCACTAAAATAGCGGTACTGACAAGAGATGTCCGAGAGAAGTCACACACACACAAAAAGAAAAAAACACACAAGTAACACAGTTTATNCGGCGCGAAGATGAGGAGCGATGTTGCGACAGCCATGTCCAGAGCAGAAAGAGAAAGATGGCGCCCACTCTCCCCTTTTTATAGGGGGACCTGCTCTGCCCATGCGCAGATGGCCCCCAGGGGGCCGGGTTTCCTCTGATTGGACGATCGGCACCCGGGCCCTGCCCGCCGCTTGCTCATGGGAGTGCTGGGTCCGACCTGAAGCGATGCCGGCCCCACAGGCCAGAAGTGCATATCCGGTAATGGCGGTGCTCACGGCGCCATGTGGGCACGGCGCAGCCCTGACTCTGGCACGGCCCCATGGCGCCCGTGGTGCCATGCGGTTGCGATGCGGCCCTGGCCCCGGTGCGGGCCCGTGCGCCCGCACTTGTGCCCGGTGGGGAACTGGGGCGGGGGGGCGGGGAATTATTTTATTTTCTAACCCACAACATTTTCTTTCTAGTTTTCTGTGTGAAGCTGAACAGCTCATTACAGCATGGGCTATGAATTTCTGTGCAGGGACTGTTGAAAAATTTCCTACCACTTACTAGGAGTGAGAGAATCTCGTCAATTTAGGTTGCCATCTGTGTCCAAAGAAAAATGCTTATCTTGTGTAAGTAGAGTTCAATAATGAGAAAGAGTTCCAAGAATGCTAACACAATATTGTACCTGAACATAAATTGGTATCTAGTATTTATTTAGTAATAAAACCTGGAAATGGATCTCAAATGGGAAAAATTACAGTTGGGCAAAAGAATTCTTTGTATTTTAATGGGCAACTTATTCTTGATACAATACCAGCTTCCAAAGGCCAGGTTTGTTGCTATAGGGGAAAAGAAATTGCTGATTCTAATATATAATTCTAACTTATACATATGCCAAAATTCCTTTGTTAGGTAGTTTTCATGCTTTTGGTATGTTTGGGAAACAAATATAGCCCAGAACTACAGCAGAATGAAGGTAATAACATTTTCCTACTGCCAGTGAATATTAACCACCCAAGGAGAGGGGAATCAAACATTACTCTGCTTAGTGACAGAGAAGGCTTGAAGGGATATGAAATTAATTCCTTTTCTCCATCATCATACTGTAAATGAAGGAGATGTAATAGAATGTGAGTTGAATGTGCCCGAGGCTATTCCTATTGTGGTGGGAAGAGTACTTTCTGATAACTTCACTGGCATTTTCTGTTCAACCTACACAAATCTTTTCCACTGCCCAGAAAAAATGTTTTCTGAATAATAATAAAAACAAAATGTGAAGCCACATAGACTGATTTCTCAGTGTACTTGTCAGTGCTTTCTAAAGAAAAGAAAAATAAGAGCAATTTAACAAATGAGATGATTATATTATTTGTGAAAATTATAACTGTGTAATGTTGCAGTCAATAAAAATACCATTCAAAATTTATGGAAGGTAAAGTTTTATTAGTGAACCTTGAGATATATCATGGACTCTGTAATAAATGAGGTAGTAATTACTTTTTTACTGAAATAATGTATTCTGTAGTCACATTTTTCTTATTGGCTATGGCTTTTCTAGCTATATTTATTTTGCTATTATTCTGTCATTAAAAAAAAACTGGCAAACACTACTCCTGATCTTCTTGGTTGTTTTAGCTTTGGCCTGGTGTTAGAACTGCATCTTCTCAGATGAAGCTGGATTGCAGCAGGATTAGAGAGCTTTGACTAGTCTGAATCCGATGCTGTATCTTATTCATTCCACGCTCCAAGGCATTGAGAGCATCCTTCTGAGCTTCCAAAACTATCCATCTGGATTGGCCATTGCAGTGAGGGAAGTGTACTTGCCTTCTCCATGTCACCTCAGCTTGGTCAGCATCCTCAGAAAGCCTGGACCATGCCAGAAGTTGGTCCTGGTGCATATCTGAGAGGCTGCTGTATGTGTGTGTCAGCTGTCCTTGACTCCTGTGGAGTATATGAGACTGGCAAGCTATCAGGTGGACAGTTCCCTTTGTTCAAGATAAGGTGGCATTGCCCATAATGAAGATCCTAATATGGTCACTTCCAGGGAGCACCTGAAGATAATGACATGGATTGACCTATTGATCCCAATATTATGTCAATAGCTTTAGTCTTTGTCTCTTTAAAAAAACCCCTGAGATGTAATTAAAACCTTTTTTTCTGATTTTCAAACCCTAAACTACTTAAAAAACAGTTGAGACTGGAGAATATGTTCTAGTTACAAGAGAAACAAGTTTGAAGAAACAAGCAAGAAACAAACATTTCTAAAATATCCAACTGAAATATTTGATTTAGACTGGTCCACTTTGAGGAGGGGCAAGGTATTCCTTTCAACAGTCTGACAGCTTTGCATCCTGATTTGCAATGGTATACCTCCAAAATTTGTGCAGGACAAGGGAAACGTTTCTATCTTAGCTCCTAATTCGAACTTCTTAAAGCAACTTCTGCCATCTTACCTGTCTGAATGCAGGTAGCATTATGGTTTGCCTTGCTACAAACTGTGTAGCATTATTTGGCTATTATTTTTCTGAGCAGCTGTGACTACAGCTCATGTAGGCACTCTAAGATCAACATGTTATCATAGAGTACGAACATGTTGAACGGCTTGAAACGATACGAAATTATAGTGATGTTCACTAAACGCTTAGTTATTAAAGAACGTCCATAGTACAAAATTCAAGTTTTGGTTTGTGTTAGTATGGACATACTGACAAAGGAGGATGATACACAGAATGAGCTACATGTTCACCTTTCTCACTCCATCCCTTTATCATGGCTGTCTTGGACACTCAAGGGGAGATTTTGGAAGGCACATTGAATGGCAGACTGAGAGGATGTCTAACTCACTGTGTTTTTAAAATGCTGTTCAAAGCTTCTGTTTTTCATTGGCAGCAAAGGCTGGTGGAGAGCTCTTGTGGGACCATAGAGGCGAAAACCCTGGCTTATTGAATGAACAATTGTCTTCTGCTCTACTGAATGCTGCTCAGTTTTGGTTCACCTTATGCAAAAACTCACAAAAACCAACTGACCTACCAAAGTTCTTCCCCTCCCAAACTCCCACATCTGAGAAACTATAGACAAATACACTTAAAAGAAACTGTTCATTTTTTTTCAATTTCTGACAACTCAATGGTTTACATAGGGAGAACATCCAAATAGAAATTTTCTAGGATATAATAATAAATTCATATTTTTTGTTCCAAATGCTTCTACCTTTGGATAAAAAGTTATTATCTACATAATTTGTGCTTAATTTTATTTTTCAGATGTCAGATTAAATTGCTCACTGTCATGCAAGTGTGTCTGTGCTTTGATCTCAGTGAATTACCTGATGTAACAGAGAGCAGGCTGAATGTTCAAGAAATGTGTATTTTATCATTTACATCTGACAGAAAAAAAGACCATTCTTCACTTACACATTTTCACACAAATGTGAGGAAGAAAAAAGCTTTCAATATACACCTACTCAGCAGAGATTAAAGTGAAGAGAATAATTCTGAAAGGTCCTGGCCATTTTAATATTTCAGGTGCTTGAAAGGAAGTTAACAGATGAAAGAGGATTCTTTTTGGAAATGAAAGCCTTCCCTCCTCCAGCTTTGCAATGCAATTAGTTCCTCTATTTGATTTTTCCTTCATGTGGACAGACGAGCCACGTATCATCTTCACTTAAACGGGGATGGCTGCAGTAGAAAGAGGACAACATGGTAAAGCTTCTGCTTTGCCATATGACACCCCAGTTAAGAGATCTGCAAACTAGAGTTATCTCTGGCATACAATAATATCACTTAGCTTGTCTCTTTCACATTTTTATTCCTATGGGAAGAAAGCCAGGGAGTGAGGGAAGAATGAGGAATCTCAGGAGTGACTATCGAGTCTGGACAGAAGACAAAAGAAAGATAACATCAGTTGCCTCTTTTTACTGTGCTGGGTGATGCACTAGCTGACAAACTGAAAAAAACCTGCAGCTAGTGATGTGAAACTTTTCCTACTACCTGAAAAAACCCTGTCATTATTCAAAGGCTAAATACCTTGTCTGTAAAACCAGCAAGACATCATCTTACAGACTTCAAGCCATATTCCAAAAGTTAGTCATACTGGCTGGAAGACAGCAGTGAAAGCATGATTGCTCTGTACATCAGGGTGCATGCTTATACATGGCACCTCCCACGAGCCCTTTCTTTATTCATAAAACATTTTCTGCCATGTCTCAGTTTTCACATTAACACATCAGTTCTGGTGTTCTGGAAAAATTTTCCTCTTGGGAGAGGGAACATGTTGATGCTCCCTTACCTCCTGCAGGCTGCTAGTCACATTGCAAATAAAAATATGTTCCCTGATGATTTGAATCTGTTGGAGTGAATTATTTTTCTCACAATGTTGTATTTTTTCTGCTTCCCCATACTTTTTATCAGTCTGCCTTCCAGTGGAAGACCAATGTGAAAAATGCCCTTCTGTATTTTGTTTTCAGGCCATACAGACTGCAAATGAAAGAGGGAAAAAAACCCATTTGGGCTTTGCAAACTTCTAGTCAAATGTAGAGATTTCTGCAAAGAAAACCAAATAAATTTAATCCAGAAGAGACTGATTTTCTCTCAAAATACTTTAAGACTTATGCATATCAGGCAAATTCCTAGTCTGTTCAGAAGATATGAAAGACATGAACTAGAAGAAAAAACATGAAAGAGCCTCTATAAATAGCAGTTCAAAATCTTATCAGCATAATGCCAAGAATCGGGTGATACTGCAATAGGAAGGATGCTGTCACTTCCATCTGTGAAAGGCAGAGCACTGGGTGAAATCCTTGCCGGGCCCACAGTAGAATGAATGGAAATTGGAACTGCAGATCTGCGTCTGAGGCTTCTGCTTGGGCTTGAGACCTGTCAAGGACAACACATGGTGCCCTGGCTTCTTTTGCCAGTCACTGCACATCTTGCAATTTACTCACAGTTTACAATCATTCCAGAGAGAGCGTGTAAAATCTGTCCCAAAAGAAATGCTGGGAGTTTGCACCATGCTCTTTTTTTGTCTAGTTAGAAGTTGAAATGATGGATTTTCCTTTTGAAGATAAATAATCTGAAGGTTTTCACCAAAGCTTTTTAACCTTTGTATAGTGGAAGTTATGTGTTATTATGAGAAAAGAAAACAGAAAATGTCAGAACAATACTTCTTTCAAGTCAGTGTGTTTACACTGGATATCTTTTGCTCCTTCAGATCTTCTTCAAGAAAAATCGTTCTGGGATCAACAGCCTGCGTGCACTGACAAAGGCATCAGAAAGTTGAAGTGTATTCCATAAGTCATCTGAATTCAAATTTTTCTAGTTTTCCTCTAGCTTAGCATAATTAAAGAATTCCGATAAGGTCTTATGTTAACATCATGTAGATTACAAGGCTATGTTTTCTTTCCTTCTGCTGCTCACATGCATATGAAAGTGGAATTTGGATCTTAATGACTGTTTCTTAAAAGAAAAGGACTATAGTTTTACATAAGAATAGTAGGGGAAATTGTCGATAAGGTTCTTTATTACTGCTTTCCAATAGTCAAGATAAGAGTCTTCACTCCATCTAGAAGTGTTGATGACAATTACCACGTTTCAGTCCTTATGCTGGCAAACCAGTAAAGGTAAGAAAAATGTTTTTGTCATGCATCTTGAAAAATTCACCCTGGAGAAAATGTTAAAAGGGATCCTCACTGCCTATTGAGCTGTGGTTCCTTTTTTTTGTGGCTCCATTCCTTTTTGGTAGATTAAAGAAACAGAGCCAGGAAATAGTATCTGCCTCCTGTTGATTTGCTGTTGCTCATTAAGATGGCACAAGCATGTGGCCATCCTTGAATTGGATGCATCAGTTGAATTGTTGCTGTACAAATATTCTGTTATTTGATCTCCACAGGTTAAAAGATTTCTCTCACTGAGAAATGTATTCAATTTGCTATTGCTTACAATAAATCTCAGGCCTTATGGAGCTTACTGATGAGAGGCAAAGCGGATAATGAAGGGAAAGTTTGCCAAATAATGAAAATGTCAGCACTGTCTGAAAGTTTAGATAGCATCAGCAGTAAATTAACTGACAGCAATTTACTGAAAAGAAGGCACAGGCTTTTATCTTAAACAGCATAAAACAAAGATAAATTTGAGTACTCAACATGTCATTGACTGTTCTCAGATCCCCATAGGACTTTTGACAGGCTGCTGGCACCACAGATGACAGGATGCACAGAGATGTCCTTGCAGGGCTGAGCTCCTGGATTGCAAAGGCAACAGCACTGCTCGCTCAAAAGCAGTGTATTCCAGGTTTATAGCTTAATCCCCTAGAATTGTAATTATCAGTTAAAAGATCTGACAAACAGGATGAAAGCTGTTCAGATAAGTGCAGTTTCTAAATTCCTGCACTCAGAAGTATTTTTTAGAGTGTGATCAGAAACTGCATGAACACTTAGTGCATTAGTGCAGACGATAGATTTAATGAGTCATGTTTCTGCTGGTTAGTGGAAAATGGAGAGTCTGGACATATGTGAATTTGTTTTTGGTCAGAAAAGAGGCTATAAATCCAAGCAGTCAGAGGCAGACTGTGCAATAGGGGTTGATTAGAGGTGCCAAATTCCCTTCCTTAGTAAATAGGACTTTTGCAATGATTGGTTCAATTTTGCAACAGGTTATTCATAACACACATGGGTAATCTGCACCTTGAGGCTTGCTAGTACTTCAACAGTTTCTTAAAATTCCTCAGCTACAACCAAGAGCAGTATTCAAGTTCAGAAGATGAGACTGTCTCAAACACAGGTGGCCCATGATTCTCTAAGGAGAGGAATAACTGCTCTTAGAAAACTAGGAGTGCTCCTGGAGTGATTTCACTACAATACAAACACAGGCCTGGGCATCACTAGAGACTTTCTCTCATGTTTGCTACAAGGGTACAGTAGAAAAGGCCTCAGAATCTGGGAGGCATAGATGCTTCTTATGGGCACAAGGACACAGGAGTCACCCTTTTCCTCTTGATTAGAGAAAGCTGTAGGAGATGTCTGCTGGAAACCATATTTTCTCACCTGGGCACATCTTGTAGAAACCAGCAGATCCTCACTCTGAGAGATGTGAGATTTTTTCTTGCTGGAGATAAGAACAAAGTTTTCAAACTTTGATATCATCTTGCAGTTAATTTCTCTCCATACTGCATGGCTGCTGTCACTGAAGTTTCCATATTTCCACATAAAAAAAGCTATTGCTTCAGAATGCAAGATGCTCAAAGCCATCAGTTATGTCTTTCTCACTGTGTTTCACATGCTATGGTAAGAGAGGAGCTCTGTCCTCTCTGGATGGCAGTATCTGCAAATGCTGGCTCAGGCCAAAGCACAGGAGGATGTACAGGCTGAGGGCTCCTGAGTTATAGGGGTGGCCACCAGCAAACTGGCAGTGCCTTGTTTTGGAGAGAGGCTTGGGCTCCCATATTCCCCAGGAATTCAGAGGGATACCATCACCCTGAAACACAAGCTACAGTGCTGTGTTCAGTAGAAACAGGGCCATATAATGGGCTTCTCCATGATCTTCTGCTTCCAATGGTGACTGCATGACTTCCCTATGACCACTGCCTTGTTAAAGGTTGTTGTCAAAGCTAAACACTTTATTGATCCACATGAGAGGAAAATAAAACCCGACAATCTGATTTAGATATTAAAACTACTGGTTCAAAGCAATGCAGAATTTAGGAAATTTCTAATTTTCAAGTCAAGTGCTTCTTTAATTCACTAGTTCTTATTCTTAAAGACATTTTTGGTTTTCATAAAAAATTTTTTCATTACCTCTGTGTGCTCTGTAGTTCTCACATATACTGTTCACAATCAAACATCAGTTCTTCAAATGGAAAACTTAAATGGTTCATTTGTCTTTGATATAATATCTACATTATTTCTCACTGATTTTCCTGTATGTTCTGAAGCATAAATGCTAGTTTCTAAAATGGAGAATGATCATCACAAATACAGATGTCTTCCACTTTTAACTTCCACTACTCTCACAAGCAACAGTATTTTCTGCCATGTTTTTTTCAGAAACACAGGTATTTTTCTGAAGCTGTAAATGAGACATTTCTCATCCTGCAAAATCTCTTTTCATATGTTTATCAAATCCCTCATATAATCAAATTGTTCTTGTGCCTCAGAGAAAAGAAAGGATACTCTGATTTTTAGATTGCTATACTTCTAGTTTTGCAGAACTTGCTGTTTCTTAATGTAGTGCTGTTTGTTCCCACTTCCTATTCCTTCTTTGGCTTGCTTGGTGTTCAGGGACAAAATTCTACCTTTTTTTTTTTTTTACCTTGTCTATTGTTCTCAGGCTTTTCTTTGTTTCTCTGTAACTCTCAGATTTTCTTTCTTATAGCCAAGTTAACAAATGACAAGGTTCCTCTTCACTTTCTCTCCTTCCATTGTCTACTGTCCCACTGACCTTGGCACTGTCATTCAGTTTCTCAGCTCACAAGCATAATTCAGTCTTTTGTTGCTGTTTCAAAATATGCCTTTCTTTTGGCAGCTCCATTTTTTTTGAGGGCTTTCTTCATCTAGCTATTTTATTCTATGATTGTCCAAATGTCCTCCTAGAACACTTCTATTCATGTCTTGTCTTTTCCTTTACTTAAAGATCCGATGTGTTATTTTCACCTATAACCTCCAGACATTGACTACTATTATTTTTAATGGAATGACTGGGTCCATTTCTACCATTTGTGTAGCTTTTGGGTCTGAGGTACTTCAGAGGTGGTAGTTACTACTACAGTTAAACACAGTTGATAAAGTTGTGGTTCAGATAACAGAGGGTTTTTTCATAAGAGCACACACATGTAGGAACTACTATGTAATGCTCTTGGAGACTAGGATTTTCTTTACATACTTCGATTAGTAAATCGTCTAACAAAACAAGATCCTGATCCACTTCTGGAGTTGTATGCAGTACAACATGCAGTCTCACATGGAGAAAGGGATAATAATGCCAGTGTTTAGGTTGAAGCTAAAAGCATTTTTTTTCCTTACCCTCACCCCCTGGCATGGGAGGGGGCCTGGCTGGCCCGGCGCCGTGGGGGCCCAGCTGTCCCGGCACCGCACGAGCGGTGGCGGGTGTTGGAGCCCCCGGGCGCGGGCCTTGCCGGGGCAGAGGGGGTGGCAGCCCGGTTCAGCGCTGCGCATCTGTGGTGGCCTCTCCCGCATGCATGAAATGGACAGGGCTGTCGGCGGACCTCGCGCAGCCGGGGAGAGTCCACTGCGGTGGCGGCCGGTACCAAGGGGGCCTCCATAGCCGGATCTGCCCACCCGGAGCCGCCGCCACTTCTGGCCCGGCTCAGCGCTCCACGCATATGTGCAGAGTCTCACTAGGGGTGGGTCCCGGGTGCTGACCGTCCAATCGGAGAAGACAAGTCCCCTGGGAGTCATCTGCGCATGCATAAAGATTTGCCCCCTATAAAAAGGCGAGCGGGACCGCCATCTTTCTCTTTCTTCGCCAGAGCTAGCTGGGGTCGCATCTCTACGCCCTCCGTGCTGAGTCCTGCCCCCGTGCGCGGGCTGATTGGCGACTTCAGCAGCAGCGGCATGGATTGAGGAACACATCTTTCCATCAGCAGTGGTATTCCTTCCTGGCGAAAAGGGGGTGGGCGGCCGCATTTTTTTTCTAATTGTCCCCGTGCCTTTTCAGGAGCCTGGCAGAAACCTAGTGCTACACTAAAGTTCTCCTAATCGGCCGCAGGATTTGGAAGAGCTGTGATCGCGGCTTCCTGATTATCCCGGTGCCTCTTCAGGAGCCCCCGCAGAAAACCCGGCGCTACCCTAGAGCTTTTTCCCATCCAGCTGCAGGGTCTGGAAGAGCTTCATTTGTCTGTCTTTGCACTTTATTGTCAGTTTTCTGTGTGTGTAAAATAAACCTTGTTATTTGTTTGTTTTCTTTTTTGGGTGTGTATGGCTTCTATCGGATCTCTCTTGTCAGTATCATGCTTCCTAGTAGTAAAACCACAACAGCCAGTTACCTCTGTAACTCAGTTATTCATGCATTAAAAATTAGTTATGTTTTCTTTTACATCCCTGTCCATCTAATTAATTACCTATGTCCATATGTTTTGGATAAGAGATACTACAAGCCATAAGAACAACAGCAGAGCCCACATGCTTTGGTGTGATAGATGTCTTATTTGTGGAATCTGCCTATTGTAGTGGTCCCAGGTTAAGACTGAGAGTGTATAAAAGTTAAAATGGTTTCTGTGACTGTCCTAGAAGTGATCTTTTTAACAACTGCCAAAACAATGCTCTCATAAAAAGAGTGTTCGCCTTCGTGCTGTTGTAGTATAACCTTATGCTTCATATAAAACCTTAAAGAGAAATGCAGCCTTCACCAAGGAAAGAACTTGTGATACTTAATACACATTATGGTAATTCACAGTAATTACGCCCAAAGTAAAGTGACATTTAGGCATTGCTGGATTGATACTTCTGGAAAATGAGTTACCCACCAAACAGAAGAAGCAGCCAATGCTGATGCATGATCATCCATGACACTACACATACAGAAAGAGAAGAGTGAGGAAAGCACACAGCGGTGACCACACCAATTAGTTAGACCAGCCATGGTATAATGTCAGCAGCAAAATCAGCACCAACTCTGGGAATTGTCTGAACTTCTGAAAGTGGCTCCCTGTATCCGAGAACTGTCCTCATCTGCACTTTCAGCCCTGCCGTGCCAATCTGGCCTGTTTGGTGGGGCTGTAAAGATCCTGGGGAAGAAGGGGAGACCAGGGCTTTGACAGCAGCAGGGCAGGATAGGCATAGCTTGGGGAATTCTGGGCAGGAGGTCTTCAGGAGAATACAATGCATTTTGTTTCTGCTTCCACTTCTTTGTGAGCAATCCACGTGCTTTATCTCCTCAGGTATTTATATTTCTGGCTCAGCCCAAACAGACCACATTAGCAAAAGCCTCAGTGATTCATGAAAACACTACCCACTGCCCCCACACAGGGCTCGCTCCATGTCACCATCTGCTGCCCTTTCTGCTATCCCCCAAAGTGCTAGGAAAAGGAGGATCAGAAGTGGTCGACCACCATGGCATAGCACTGTATTTGCTCATGAGGTGAGTGGTTTCAAGAGCCAGAGTGGAGAGTACATATCTGGGCAGAAATGGTTCTGGGAGTCAGGAACTGATCTCCAGGTCTCTGATATAATCTGCTATACCTATGTCTTGGCTGTTTATTGTAAGATGTGCCAAAAAAACCCCAAGCAAAATGAGAAAAAAAAAGAAAACACAAACCTTACTGTCAAATATTTATCTATTTATCCAAAAACAAAAATGAGTTTGAAGGGAATTAGGTAAGCTCCCAGAGCAAATAGCTATTGCATACAATGATGAGTAGGTGACCTCAAGAATTCCTTAAAATGCTGGTTTCTAGAGGCTGGGAGGATCTGTAAGGGTAGAGAACCATTTCTACACTCTATCCTTAAGCATGTCTCAGAAAAAGGCTGTTAAACTGAGACCCTTGCTCTGAATCTGAGTATGTTTATATTCTTAAGAGCTCTCAGAAGTTGCTTGCTGCACTTGTGTATCTCAAATCCCAAGTTTATAGCTCTCTTGAGCCACAGATTTGGAGCAGATGATGTCTAGGAACCCTCCCATGGGCGATTTGTGAAAACCTTGCCCACGTAAGGGATTCTCCAAGGCTATAAATGTGCTCTGTGCAGAGCCATGGGGAACTAATGCAGAGCCTCATGAGAGATGATTCCTGAAGATGAGAAAAGCAATGAGCAACCAGGCAGGACAGATTTGGAAACCTCCACAGCAGATATAGCTGACATAAAGCAGTCAGCTGTGGCTGACTTCTCCCAGAGGCAGGCTGCTATTTCTGGAGTGGGGACGCGGCAATTTGGGTTGCAGCACACTGCAGCTACATGATGAATAGCAGTGTTGTCCTGTGGAGAAACACAGCTCCATGGGAAGTCATAAAAGGCTTCCATAAGCCAGCAGTGCAGTGTACAGCATAGGAAGGAAAGGGCTATGCAAGTGTAGATGTGTGGGTTTTTTGCTATTCAGAGCCTGCTTTCTCCAGGGAGCTGCAGCAGTGTTTTAGAAATGAGCATATAGGGGATTATTCTTAGCTTTGTAAAACACCCAACTTTGGATAATTCCTGGGGGTGCCAAAAGTAAATTTTTGCCTCAGAGCTCCTTCTGAAACCAGTTCTTAATTCTTTACCCAGCAAAACTGCCTCTTGACAGGAATGCATAGACATCCATGCCAAGTAGTTCATAAAGTGGACATAATTCGTGCAGTATCAATTACACCAAACCTGTCCATGATGGACTCAAAGCTGATTGTTTCACAGCCTATCTGCTAGTTACCTGTTGTGAAGGTGGGATACACTGTTCAAAATGTCTAATGAGAACAGCTAGCTAATTTTCTTATCTGGCATGTTTCACTGAAGGATGAAGGAAAAGTGAAAAGAAACAACATCTCCTGCATCATTATGTAAGGTGTAATCAGGAAATACACTCTTAATTAATGCTAATTTAGAGGGAAATCACTTTAATTTTGGAAGAAAGCACCATAATAGAAGCAGTTAATGATTAGCTCACCTGCCTTACAGTTGTTCAATAATATGCTGTTTTCCTGCTCTATAAACTACCTTTTAATTGCTACGTAGTGAAAGAACATCATTTTTTCTTACCTCCTGCAATGAGGATGTGTTTGTATTCCATATATCTCAGTTTCATACCTCCCTTCCACTGAACATTTTGCTGTATTTTGTTTTTAACTATACCAAAGTGGTCTGGAATACATTTAAAATCATTAACAAGGAATATCACTGCATCAATAATGACATCACATAAATTGTACTCATTGGTTATACAGGGTTCGGTTGTGTTGTCAGTGCTCAGTCCTGAGTCAGAGGTGGAGAAAATCTTCCAGTAGCTCTGAGAAGTGTAAAGATATCATTTGCTGAAGTGCCATGAATAGCCTGTCCATTGTGTTATCTCTAGATTGGGTGCAATCCTCCTCCCTGATAAGAGGGCGAGCAGATGTGTCTGGGCTTGCTATTCACAGGCTGGTGCTGCTCCCTAGGAGTATGTGCCAAAAGTAAGGTGATGGAAAATTACTCATCTCCCTTCATCTTTGCTAGGTCCCAGGTTCCCCCTCTCTGGATCTTGCTTTGTGAGGAGAACAGCTCAGATCCATGGTAGTCACTCTACTCCTGCTGTCTTTGACCAGTCTAGAGCCATACTGATGACATGTATGACAGGGTTTTTCAGGTCTCATGTGGCCCAGAATCCTCTGTCCCACACTGCAGCCACCATCAGGTAAAATGAAAAACACTCTGGCAGAGAATGGGTGCATACAGTAAATTTGCAGTTGTGCTGACCCAGTAAGCTCTCTCATTCACAGCCTGCTTTTGGGAGCTTCTTCAGTCAGAAGGTGAGGGTTTATATTACAAAGCCTTTTTTTCTTGAATTTGTCTGATTGTTTTACAGTTTGCTTCCATACTTTTCTGCATCAAGGATGTCAATAATTCAATTATATTGGATAATTTGGCCCTGTGACTTCCATTAGCACCCATTTCTCACATTGCTATTTTAATTTCTCTATGCTAAAATTTGCCTACTTGAATGATCTTGGTCTCTTTCCCCGTTTTTTTTTTNTTTCTTTTAATGTTTTTTTCTTTTTTCCCATTTTTTTTTTTTTTTTTTTTTTTTTTTTATTATCATCTTTGCTGTGCAAGGACTACAACTTTCCTAGTTCCTCAGAGGTCTTTTGAGATATTCTGGTTCTCATGAGCAGTAATAGGAATATGATGTCAGCCACATGCCATGCTGTGGTTGTTCGAAAGAGCTACACAGCCACTGGCCAAAGAACACTATTTTGCTATGAAAGGTGACAAGAACAGAGAACAAAGACTTCATGGTACCAACTGAAATAATAGTCACATCTGTTGGTAAAGTTTTGACAGACACATTCCCATGTCACTTGCAATTTGTTTCTGTTTCTTACCTTGTTACTCTTTAAAACCCATACAGTGTCCAGATGGCAAAGGTCATGAAACAACCTCTTAAACAGTACACACAGTTAGTCTTCAGCAGTGGCCTTGGGATTTACAACAAAACAACCAGTGACAATTTGATTCCCTGTGTGAAAAATTATATATATATATATATATAGAGAGAGAGAGAGAGAATTGAGAACTTACAGTGGGAAACAGAACTACGAGTAAATCCTCTAGAAAACAAAATTATATGTGTGTTTGTATTAGGAAAATGTCTTTGTATATAAAGTTTTCAAATTAATGTATAACAAACTTTATTCTCTGGGAATGAAACCTCACTCTACAGTTAAAACTATTTTTTTCAGGAATGTTACAAAGAAATAGCCCCACCTAGGCTGTTGAAGGCTTTCTTTTGTTCCTCTGATAAAAGGGGTTGGCTTCTACCAACCCCACCAAATAGACCATCTCTGGTGACTGAGTGAGAGATTAAGTTATCTAGGAAAACTATCTCAATAGCTTTGGGGAACTGCCCAGAACATTTTGGAAATAATATTGTTTAAAAAAAATTAAAAATAAAGTATATATTTGGTTCAAGTTTAGCTAAGTTTAAATGGAAGGTGTTTCGATTATTATAGTCATCTTTGTTGGTTTTTCATATCTCTTTGAGTTTGACTGTTTGTAAAGAAGAGATACCTTGTTTATTTTACATACGTTGTTCTTATTTCACGTGAAAATGCCTTCATTTTATATTCTTAAGTTTGAATTTGTATAACTTGGAGAAGTATATGTATAATTTCCTTTATAGAATGTGCTTAATTGCATGTATGGAGGAGTTGCTACTACGAGAGGCATCTGTAGAATGAAAATGAGCATGTGCAAAGGTAACTCCACCTCCTGAGGAATGACTCTGACCAACTGAATTTCACTCCGTCTCCTAAGAGATGACTCAGGCCAATCCAGATAAACTCCTCCCAGATGTAACACGATAAAAGCCAGACCTGCTTGGAGGGACCTTGAGCTCTTAACTTTGGATATAAAGCTCCTGGCATGCTGTTACCTTGCTCTGCTGCCTCACTTAAAAATTTTTTGTTAAAATAAAATAATTGTTTACTTTAATTTTTTTGAGAAACATTCCCTTGTTTTTAACACCTGGCTGAATATGAATTCTTTCTTGAGGACAAACAGAGGAAAAGGAACTAGCTACTGAGCACTTTGCTGATGGCCTTTGCTGCTGTAGGACTAGGCAGGGTCCCCAGGAGGAGGTCTGACCAGCAATGTGCTCAGCACCCTGGATAATGCTATGGCATCTTTCCGGCTCTTTTGCCGGAAATAAACTGGCATGCCGTTCTTAGAAGGCTAAAAGAGAGGTCAGAAAGTGGATAGCTGTGAATGGTGGGGATGACTGCTAAATGGGACTGACCTCTGTGGTACATGAGCTGTTGTGGAGGATTCAGTCCCTTCTGCAGATGTGCCAGCAGAGCTGAGCTGGACCCACATCAGAGGTGCCTACGAGTAGGGCAAATCATCTGATGGCATTGTCCATGGCAGAACTTTTTGCTCAGTGTCATCCCAATGTTGACAGCTCTGGGACAGGGCTTGCCAGCTCCCTGCTGCAGGCAGAAGACAAAGCACAGGCAGAGTGGGTTCCTTTCTGTCCCTCCTAAGATGAGACAGATTTAAAAGCAGAAAATTATTTCAATACTTTTAGGGCCATAGCTGCAGCTTCTGGGAAGTAACTAACTTCCTAGGAAGGCTTTAAATGCCTTATAAATCTTAAATGCAGAGGCATAATGAGGTCATCACCATGTGTTGCCCTGGGAACCTGCTGTTATCACTGAACATCTGCTCTGAACCTAAGCCCTGCCACTGGAGGGAGTGGGTGCTCCATGTGCAGGGAGGAACAAGCAATGATGGTTTACAGAATTCTGTCCAATATCTGAATGTTAAATTATACAGTACCTCACTGCCATTAACAACTGAATTACCTCTCATTGTTAAATTATATTCAGTACATTCTGTTAATACTATTTGAGACATATGGTCATTGACATTTATCTTTTATTGTTACTGTAAACGCTAAAGGTATCTATTATCATCCTGTTCATTGTAATGATAGTCTCAGCTCAGTGATGGTAATTAAAGAGATTTTAATTATGTCAGATTTTAAGGCAATAACTGTCGTAAAACTCTGTCTGTGCACAGCCCTTCCTGGGCTGATAGAGATAGAGGGCACAGGTGGAAGAAAAAAGAACAGATACACAGAAAAGTACTTGACCATGGACTACCTCTGTTTCCCATATGGTCTTCCAGCAGAAACAAAGACAAGTCATTTCACTGCAAAAGTGGTGGGTGGAGGGATAAATCAGGGTGAAAATACAGTGATGTTGTAGCCTTTGTGTTCAGTAGAGACAGAAGCCTTCAGAAGACACTTGGCTTCCCTGCTGCTCTTCATGGCGCTGTTCAGACACTTTTTCCAGAAGCTACAGCCTCACTGTGTAGGGTGGGCAAGTTAGAGAAAGGTAGTCTGGGATTGCAGAAGTGGAAATGGTTGGTTGGAGAAACAACAGAGGAGCTGAACAGAGAGGATTCCTTGATTTGTGAATTTAAAAAAAAGCAACTGGCAGAAGCAATAATAGGTATGTCTTCAGTCTACTAGTGTTCTCATTGGCTGTCTGGCAGCAGACCTGAGAAAAGACATGTCTGTATCCCTGTGAGCTGCATGACTGCCTTTGGGACTGGGTCTCTGCAGGTTTCACCAAGTGCACTGGGATTTACTGCTTTGTCAAAGTGACACAGTACATCCTTATCTTGTGATGCCCCTAAACTTGCAGCACTATAAATGCACTGTCCCACATATGTGCTTCAAGGTATCCTGGCAGCTGATAGGCTTTTTTAGCTTGAACACTTGAAAAAAAATCAAGTCTTTGAGAAGTCAAATGTAAATTTAACATTTCCAAAGAGAAGTGATTGCCTATAAGGTCATTTCTGTAGCAACAGTGCCTTGGAAAGGCTGTAATTTGATATAGTGCGGGGAAATTTAATTTCATGCACCTCTTGCTAAACTTCTTATGTGTTCACTTTCGTCAGCTGATCACTCCCAGACTTATTAAAGATTAATGTATTCGGTTTTGTTTTCTCTAAAGAAAAGCCTCTTGGTGTTGTTCTGACCTTTGTGGCCTAGAAATACAAATGGTTGATACGTTTCTCATCACTGAAAGTTGTTCAAAATATCTCATCAAAGGTGTCTGCATGCTGCAAGGTCCCTTTTTTCACCTGTGCCTCCTGATTATCCTCCTTTGGTCCATCTCTTTAAACAGCCCTTATGTTGCTATTAGCTTTTTGTCTTGTCTTTTGAGAAAAAAGGTGATTCTATGATTCTATGATCATCATGTACTGCTAAGGGAAAATGCTATTAAAGAAAACATCAGCTAGCTGTCGAGCATTTTGTGCTTTCTTACCTCAGTCATCTCCCAAACAAACAAATTTAGACAAATTAATTATTCTAAGTATGAAAAACGGGCCTTAAAACTGTGTTATTCTAACAATAGAGTGAATCACTAAAAGGAATTTTAAGTGTAGAAGAGTATTTCCACAAGATGATTTCAAGGAGTTTTAGGGCTTATTCTGCTTAGGAAGTCTCTCCCGCCTAGAAGAGGGACCTTTCCCAGAAACAGTCAAATTTCGTCCTGCCACTGCATTCCAGAGAAGCTTTCCCTGCTGTGGGAAGAAGTTTCTTGAAGACATTTTTGAAGGCCTCCCACCCAGCAGGGGGAACAGAGGAGCCCTGAGGGGAGCTGAGAGAACAGAGGTGTGTCTTTTTCCCAAGGCCTGGTGTTTGTAACACTATTATGTTTAATGTTCTTAGTGTTCTTGCCTTCAGAAATAACTTTCCTTCCACTCCTGGCATTTTTTGGGGGATACCTGCATCATCTTTCTTCACAGGGGTGAAATTATTCTTGCGCTCGATTGCATGGATTCAATGCAATTACATAGTAAAGTTGGCAGTTTCCACTTCACTTACTGTTCTTTAAAATTATGGTGTGTGTTTCTCTAATTCTTTGGAGGACATGAAAAAGAGCAGTACTTGAAAATAGAGACTACTTGGCCATGTGTTGGCAAGAGTTGCAGAATCTGCTGCAAGTTCAGCAAATGTGTTGTCTATGGGACAGAAGGATCTATAGGATGTTCAAAGAAAAGAGTTTTTCACTCCAATTCTGTTAAACTTGCTTCTAGTTTAAACGCCTTTATCTGATTCTTTACTTTTCTGGTTTTTTTTTCTTTTCTCTGATCATGAGGCACAGACAGATGTGCCTGCACTCCTTGCAGAAGCCCAGTGACTGTCACCCAAATCAGGAATGAACCCAACTTTAGGCGTTGTTGCAAAGAGTTCAAACAACAGTCACTGCTGGTAAAACTGGCCTGGCTATCTGGTGTCATGTGGGGCACCCTTTAATCCCATTTTGCCTGTTAAACCAACTGTTTGTGTTGGCAAATGGTAAAACAATTATCTCTCCCAGTGCCAAAAAGTCTGGTGTAATATTTCCAGGTTCTTGGGTAGAACCTCTACACAGTGTTTCAGTGGCAGGTCCCTTACCTTGCACACCAGCCACTGTTCTGGCAGCCTAAAGCTTATATAGGTTTTTAGCAATTTTGTAAAAGTTTCCTAGTTTTGTAAAATGTAGCTTTTCACCTTTGCTAAAAGTTTTCTGTAGACAGGAATGTTAGCAAGATAAAGGACCCTGGCTGTTTGTGAAGTTGGACTAAAAAGGAGACATAACATCTAGTAACAGTAGTCAAAACTGGTCCAAAATGGTCTTGAAACTGTTCCAGAGGATGCGTTGCTGTGCCAAGAACCAAAGGTCGAAGAGGAAGAAGAAGATATGATGAAGATATGGGTCTTGCTGAGACCTCTGACTCAAAAAAGGAGGCATGCCAGAGGCATGGCAAGGGCAGTGCCATGGGAGGGAGAGCTGGGGAAGAAGGATGTACTGTCTAGATAGTCTAATTAGATAATTGTATAAAACTGTAGGATGTATGCTATTTGGTGTACTCCTAATAATGAATATTATTCCTGAGACACCCAGTGCCGCAATAAAAAATGTTTCGTATCTCAAAATTAGTTTGATGACTTACTTTTAGGCATCATTCTGCTCCTGGAGAGAGGGCAACACTTGGAACTGACTCTTTGGAGTTGATTCTCATGCCTGCTGGGGAACTGGCACCAGGAGAAGCTGACATCAGCCCTGAAAATAACTCACTTTAAAACCTTTCCACCTTTCTTAACTGCTTGGCTCAAGCTGCAGTTTTGCCCTCCATCTTCAGTGCCAGTAAAAGAACCTGGACATTTTGCTTGTAACTTTTATGAAATACGTCCCTCAAGATTTCTAGACATTAAAAAAACCAACCCAAGCCTTAGAAAAAGAAAATGAAAATTGACATAACTAAAATCATAGGATATGTCTTACTACCTAGATAAAATGTGAGAAAAGAGGAAATATATATACCCCAGGAAAAAAAAAAATCAGCATCTCTAAAATAACAAATGTACAAATAACAAATGTATGATGTCAGGTCTGTGCCACCTGCACAGAAATCTGCACAACATAAAATCTGCAACCATATTGAATGAAGTGGGCTAAATGCTGTTTCCTCTTCTGTTCAAATGCTAGGAAAAACTTCTATTGGTCTCACTGATATCAAAGCAAGTAGGCTAACATGCTCAGGAAATAGTCAAGGACAAGCTCACCTTTGAGAAAGAGCCTCTACAGCAAATGACCTAATTTGGTGATAAGTAGGTGCTGCTCTGTCTTTAATGCATGGACATACTGAAAGCCTGTTTATGACTTTAATATCAGGCTCAGAGTTTTAAAGATATCAGCCAAATTTTCTTGTTCTCTAGCCATTAAAATAATTATTTTTAAATTTTCCTTCTATTATTTGTCTTGCCCTTGGTGTTCCAGTGAGAATGGCAGAGAACTGGAGAAAAAGGAAAGTGGGCAGGCACAATGTCTTGTGCAGTATAACAGCACGAGGAACACAGCTCTTGTTCCTGTGCTATCTGTGTGCAGAAAGGGTTGAAAAGCCATAGTGACAGCTATTTCAGCATTCTTTAAAATGTAGATTGTATTGTTGGGATGATATCTCTGTGTATGAAATTTATGACATATTTGGAACTCTTTTACTGGAAATCAGATAAGAAGGATTTAGTGGATTCACAAGTAGATCAGAAAGATTGTTCTTGCTTATAATATGATATAGTTTATAGTACTTAGACATTTTTTAATATTTTAACTTAGCCTAGATATCTATTAACTTCTCCTATCTATAATGTTTATTACCATGATGAATTTAAATACTAGGTGAGATAAGTCTATTGGATGTTTATTCAACTTTTACAGAATTACTCAATTCACTGTTTTTCTACAGTACTTCGGCTTGCAATTTGCTTAGGCAGCTTTTATTGCCAAGGTAATCTTGATGGATGTTTCTGCCTTATGATAGTGGTGAAATGGCAAGAAATGTTATGTTTCTATAGGAAACATTGTTCTGTAGTCCCAGAATTGGGGAGAAACCTTTCCAAAGATGCTTTGCAAAGTCATACAAAGTAAGGACTAACTGCTCTTCTTTGCTAACCACAAAGTATATTAAATAGATAATGCATCTTAGTGGAATGGAAAGACGTGTGTGTTTTAAATGTGCCTGTTTATTGGCAGCATTTGTTTAAAGCCATGTGCATTAGTGCTAATATGCTTTTTTTCTGGTACTCTGTTATGTTAATTATCACTTCAATACTACTTCATCCAAAGGGAAAATGCACTCAAAATAATTTGCAAGAGGATGGGATGGCTTGGAATTAATTTGATTTATGAAGTAATGTATTCATTCTCTGTACTAAATCAGAAGTACTTGTTTGTTTGGAGTTTTTTTTTTGATACATAGGATTTTGCTTTTAACATTGGATAAAGCTCTCTGTATTATTGACAATCATCAGTTATCTGACTGTAAAAGACAAAATGAGGCTGCATGCTTAGATGAAGTCAAAATAGCATATAGGTGTGAGGATGCCCTTTAGTGGACTTGGATTGCTATCTGCCATCTAGAAAAAACAATCAAACAAAATCTTTCCAATGCGTAAAGAACTAATTTTTAAATCTTTTCCAGAAAATTATAGTAGCACACCACGTTTGAAAGACACAGCTCTAACAGGCACTGCCAATGCAAAGTGAGTATCCTAAGCACATACTTACTAAATTCAGTGTATACTTTTCCTATTAGTTAAAATGGGTAAAAATCCCAAAACAAAATAGAAATTCCAGATCTCCAAAACGTCTTTAGTTGGCACTGAAATGGATTTGAAAAGCTTACAGAAGTTTGCCAACTGGATGAGGATAAAGAATCATTCTACATATACTGGTCTATATTCACAAGAGTGCATCCTTTTGTACAATGTGTAGCTTAAGAAACTGGGGGAAAGGCAAGTGTTGCTAGGTCTTCAGATGTCTAAAGACTTCGGATAGGCAGCCAATGCTTTAAATTCTGTTTAGTCCCTTCAAAGGTGTAGGCAGCTTTTCAGAGGTCCACACCTACTTCTAGTCTGTGTCAATGGACACTCACTTTCTACTGATCTCTGAAATTCATTTGGATGATTCTCAGCCTCTTTAAGCACTAATATACTTAAGAAAATGCACATCTGAATGCTTAATTAAAGATGCTTAATAGTGACTTATGAAGAAGTCACCATTGTTCCTATAATATGACAGATCTATGTTAGTGCATTTCTACTTTAGAAATTACTGCAGTTTATGCAATTAGCTTGCTATTGTTCCTTTCTGTATCATTAAACCTCCTCTCCTCTCTGGTCTTTTAACAGAGCACGAAGCGGCAAGTCAAACTCAGTTTACCAGCAAAGAGGCCCAGTCACCAGGGGCTGTACCATGGGGACCAGTGACTTTATAGTTTGTTTCTTTCACTTGCCTCTAGCTCTGCTCCATGGGGTTACCTGCTCTTTTCCTCTCAAATTGATGAGTGGGTTAATACAATCTTATGAAACTCTAGCAATTGCTTTTCACCTGCGAGACTGAGCTTCAAATTTCATGTATTGCAAAAAAACCTCCAACCCCCCAAAAACAAACCAACCAACCAACTAACCAACCAACTAACCAAAATCCAAAAAAACCCAAACAAGATTTCTGAGTATATCAGCTATTCAAAAGTGCAATACTTAAGCAATGAAGGGTATTGCAGCCCCTACTACACTTGCCTTCCTTGTATATTTATGCTTTTGTGAAAGCAGCAAATACATTCAAAACTTATTACTAGCTTTATTAAAAGCATGTCTCGAGTTTTTATTAAGAGCCTATCTTTCCTTTTATTTTGTGCATACTTACTATATTATACCACTTCCCAGTTCCTGTGACAGAATTTCACCATTCACACCATTATGCTCATTGAAGAAGGGTATTTTGTCCTCCTTTTTTTTTTTTAATCTTTCTATAGTCTGCAGACATCTCACCTTTACATCTTTCAGAAACTGTTTTCCAGACTTTGAGCTTGCAATACCTACTACAGTCACTGTTTTTGTTTTCTGGTACTTTTCTGGTACTATTTAGCCATATCACAATGGGGTACATTGTTTCCTGTACATTGTCCTGAACAGATGCAAGTCCTTGGATTGTCTCAGTGCACCTTTTATGTCAGAAATTTGGGTGTCAGATGCAAATTAAAGAGATGGGTGAGATATGTAAACGAAGAGTACAGAAGGAAGACTTGCACTTAGTGATTTTGCAGTGACTTTTCAGAACTTTGAAAATGACTGTATCTGAACTGTGCTGCTGATTATAAAGATCATCTTCTAAAATAGATGCCTCAATTAAAAAATTGTTAAAATTGTATAAAATTTTATCAGCAGAGTAAGGTAAAAAATTGGCCTCTCAATTTTGAGAACCTGAGTTCCTGATAAGGCCCTAAACGAGGCCACTTTCTGCCTGTACTGCAGTGGCCCCCACATCCATCTTGTAGTCTGTGCCCCTGCAGGAGTGAGGAGTAGAAGGCTGCTCTCAGGAGTGGGGTGACTAAGGTGTAAATCAGGAAAGAGCCACCCACACATTTCTTCTCAGCTGTATGCAGAGGTAAAATAGTAGCCTAGATGATTATGGCCTGGGACTCTTTTGTGTTGCTTCTGACTCAGCCATGTGTTGGCAACCAGGGAAAAAAACACTGCAATTTTTTTTCACATATAGGTTATTCTTCTTTCTATCTATCCAAGGCATCATACCAGGATAAAAGGAATTTTTATGGAATCAATATTTTTCTGGGTGTTTGAAATACAGAACCATAATCATGATGAGAAAATAGTGACTGCTGCTGATGTGGTATAAGATTGTTTTCAGGTTATGCCTTAGACTGTGAAAAAACAGATGAAAAACAAAATGGGGAGCATGACTTCCTGTTAGGAATTTGGTTTTTCTGCAAGTTATTACAATATCCATTCTTTGTAGTGGTGTGAAGTTTTGTGAAGTCAGTAGGAATTCATTTACTGATTCCAACAAAGTCAGCATCAGGACCTCTGTGTGTATCTACGCCATGTGGTGTGAGCTGAGCTATGCTCAGTACTCCTCCTCCCAAACCACATGATATTACAGCTGATTTGGCCAGGGGAGTATTGAAGGAATTGTAGACATTGCTTCTTATGGCTTCAGTCCAGTTTCTTTACCCATTTTTGTTCACACACACGCACACACACACACACACACACACACACACACACACACACTTTAAAATTGGAGTTCATTGCTACAACAATCCCTAATGCTCTCAACAGATCCATCTTTTAAAAAGGAAAATGTTCTTAATGCATCTGATTATAAAGTGTCCTGCAAAAAACTCTGTTTGTCTAATCTGTAGCTTTTCACATTTATATAGCAAGAACACATGGTTACCAAGGAAAATCAGCAATGCTCTAATTCACTGACAGCAACAAGGAGAGGGCACAAAGCACTTGCAAGATTTTACAGCACCAAACAGAAAATCTTTTCACAGAATAAGATTTAAGCTGTGTTTCTGCAGACAGATGGAAAAGATGTGTAAACATCCCGGCCACTTGAGAAACTAGGGATACAACATCTTGACAATATTGAGGAGTCATTTAATATTAGTCTATTTTTTAAAAAGCATGTGTATTTAAATAGTGACTGCTGCATGCTCTGATGTAAATAAACACAGGTCTCACTGTGTTCCTTGCCAATTGCGTAAATTATGTACCAGCAGTTATGTCAAAGGTTTGAAGTGCATCGGCATTAATGAATGCCTGGTGGAGTTTTACACTAATTAATTTATCTTGTTAGATTGTGACAAAGTACTTTTCAATAAAAGTTGCCAAGGCACAACCCTGATCAGCAACCAGACAGCAATTAAGAGGATGCTTCAATGAAGAAGAAATAAAACAGTAGATCCAGCAAATGGATTTGGAACTCCAAACACAACGGATAGAAAAAAGAAATGTACCTTTCTTTACTGCCTACTTCATCACCTTTTTCTTTTACTTGATGACACTAAGAAATCACAAGCGTTATTTGCCAGAGCTCTTTCATATAAATGTAAAATATTTTCTGTCTCATTATTTTCCTTCTAGAACTTCTGGTCTGGAAAGCTGATGTGCTTTTTGTGCTTTTATCTGGAAGGATATTCTTAGATGATGAAATGTGCTTATTCTGAAGTTCAGATTCAGAGCTATGCAACTCTGTCTCCATTTTCATTTCCTTATCCTATTCTTCACTATTCATATTGTTTTTCTATACATAGCTTTTCCTCTTGTGTGTACAATGCCTTTTTTTTTTCTCCCTAAAGAAAATTTGCAGTTTATTTTCTAGAAAAGCACAGAAGATTTTCCTCCTATCATCTTCTGGCACAGATCACAAAGAACTGATCTGCACAAGCTGCTGCTGACCTTGTACATCCAAATAACACACAGTTCAGTAACCACAGGAAACTCATCATAATGCTGGCACATAAATCAGTATGTTCAATTTAAAGATTGATAAGATGTCAAAATGTATATTAAGATATGAGCCTCCAAGGATGCATGTACTGATGCAATTCAGCATTGGCCTGATATTTTACAGTATTCTATGGATAATAAAAAGACAGAATAAAGCAGGATATTATTACAAGTGCTTTGAGCACAAACCACTCAGACTAATGAGACTAATTATCTTGCATCATCTACATTTTATTTGATGAGAGGTAGAAGGAAGCTGAAGTTGAAAAGAAACTTTTTTTTTTTACCCTTTTAATTAAAGCATTTCCTTAGAGACAATTACATGTACTGTATCAGAGTAATAATATTAACTCAAACCAGAGTCATCGTAGTTTTTACAGCCCTTTCACACAGGGCTGTTACTGATGTTTTCAGAATGCAATGACAGACAAGATTCTTCTCCTCCAAAAAATCAGAAAGAGCTTCCCAGAGACATTATTATTCAAGAAAGCCCTTGTGAATGTGCTCAACTTTCAGTCACCTTTGGGTTTAAAGTTGAGCTTAAAATACAGAAGATGCTCAAGGTAGGGAAGAGAGTAAGTATGCTTTCCCCAACTGAGACCCAAAAAGATAGAGTGGGGAAAAATTTCAGTTTGCAGGAATAATGGATGGGTTATGTCCAGATCTTCCTGGAAGATTGTCCTGGTTTTGGATGATATTAGGTTTTATCAATGGACAAGAGACGGATAGGGAAGGCAGCAATTTATTAAAGGGTAGATATATGGGGGAATNGGGCTGATGGGAAAAAGACCCTGGCAGGAGGTAACCTTGGTAACCTGGCTACTCTTCCCAGCTAAAATATAGGCATAGGAGGAAGAGTTATTTTTTCCTTTGCCTTCCCCTGTGGTTTTAAGCCAAACCATTACAAAGATGACATATGATTTTGGTGTCTGCAGCTCTGTGCCAAAGCTCATTCACTGACCGGGCCTGTTGTCCCTGAGCTCTGAATTGGATGTGGCTGTCATGTGAGTGGCTGTGAAATACACAGACAGGCTGCACCTCTATGGCTTGGCACCTTTAGAATGTTTGCAGCAATTCTGTGGCTGCATGGCTGGCAAGATGCTACTGTGTTTCATCCTCATCGTGCCATGCTTCCTCTTGTATGCTCAAAGCATTTGAAAAGGGACATGCCTGGGAGAGAACTCCTGCACTGCTCACTGTGAGGGTGCCCACAAACATGGAAAGATACGTGAAAAAGAGAATTTAAAAATTTATACATCTGAATTGTTATGCTCTGCTGAATTACTTTTTTTCTCAGGGATGGATAGCATCTGTCCAGACAGCTTTGTTCTGACAGGACTTTTGCATATTTATGTTGTATAAAGATAGATACTTATGCATTGGCCATGGTTTTCTGCTTGTTTTAGCTTCAGATTTGGAAAAAAATATTTTATAATGAGGTAGTACTCTGGTTTCCCTTCAAAGATATATCTATATAGGTTTATCCTATGCAATTTACATCTCCAGAAAGGATTACTTGCAACAGATTTTCTATCCCTGAATTAATATTCTAAAATCAACGGATGCCTATGATTGCTGCTACCATCTGACAAACTTACAGGCACACTGTGTCTATAATTCTATTGTGACTTAAAGTAGCCAGAGGCTTTCTCTATGCCATATACACAGCAACAGTGCATAGACGTGGGTGTACTAAGGATAAGGAAATAATCTAGAAGGGTGCAGATGCCCATTCCTATTTTCGTCCTATGTCATAACATCTCATCCGATATGTCATTATTATCAGCAATAGTGTGGACACAGTCTGCTTTGAAAACTGGTCTGAATTTGTTTCCAGTTTTCCTGACATGTGACAATTTTGTTAGCTAGACAGCAGGCTCCATGTTTGCAGCTACTTGGTAAATAGCTCAGAACATCAAAGGTCTGGGCAAAGAACATCCCTGGCACTTTCACAGGGTTCACAATGTTTCCCACTCTGTTTGGTGACCCAGCCCTGACCTGTGCAGCAGCTCCCTTGCTGCATCCTGCAAGCCAATGCTAGGTGAGCCAGTGATGAGATGCAATGGCTCTATGCATCCATGGTAGGAAATTCCCCTCCTGTGAGCTGCTCAGCTCTTGCACACTGGTCCTGGGCAGACAGAGAGCCATGGAGCTCTTTCAACAGCTGAGGAGAGGTATATTTTCTCCTCTTTCGAAGCTGGTGGAGAGAGGGGAGAGACACTAGACCCACAAAATTACTTCACGTATTTTAACTCCCTTTTATTCCTAGACACCTTCCTCACTCTGTACACCTCCAAACAGACTGCATGATGATACCCAAAAGTCAAAGGAAAAGACCAGTAGCAAAAAAGAAGCAAATAATCATTTAAAGGCTGCATCAAGGGAAAATAAAAAGGAGTTAACAACATGATTATTAAAAAAAAAAAAAATCAGGTTTTCTTTACCAAAGCTACTCCCAGAGTCTGTTTTACTCATAGGATACAATCCACTACTCTAGGGCAGCTGATACTGCTTATCTCCAAGATGCCAGAGGCTGTCAATTATTTTCTGGTCTGGGTTATGTACAGCAGCATGTCATAGCACCAAAAATAATCTGAAACTTCCACTCATCAACAAAACATTTCAGATGATGTTTAAGCTGTCAGAGACTGTAAATGTTTTATCAAGTTATTTCTTTTTCAGGCATGAGCAAGTCTATGAAATGAAAGGTAAATTGAGTTTGTTCAAAGCATTGTCCAAATCAAGAAATCTAACACACACAGCTGTTCCACCTAAGAGTTTTCAATCTTTGTTACTTTGAGAAAACAGATATATACTAACCAGAGCCACGTTTCAAATCTTCTTGTTGGGCAAAACTTATAGATTTATATTAAGAAAAAGAATCAAGTAATGACTGTGGAAATAGGAGTAATTTATAGATAAGTTGTGTGGACAGTCAGATAAAGGAAAAAAAAAGGCATAACAACAGCTAATGATCTGGTATCATAATAAAATGGCTTTGGGCACTGAAAGGCACACAAATGCCCAAAGCTATCACACCAGTTGAATTCCATGACTGTGCATTTCCCTGCCAGAATTTCACAGCAGAGAGATCTTATACCTTAAGGTGCAATGCTGCCTTGGCCACAGACTTTAGAAAAGGATTGTTGAAGTCTCAAGTTGTTGAAGAAAATGTTCAAGGTAGAGTAGTGGATTCCAAAACAAACCTTCACACTGGAGAGCAAGTCTTGTACCTTCACCCAAGACTTCGGTCAAAACTAATCCCAAACCCCTCTTTTTAGTTTTTTCCTTTTGTTGTGTCTCTTTTTTTTTTTTTTTTAATTAACTCTCCTCTTGCCAATAATGTATATTCTTTTCACTTCTATGATCTCCACTGAAACAGGTGCAAGATATGATAATACAGTTATCCAGCTTAGACTGGCTCTGATCTTTTGTTCCCGGTAAGCTGACCTTGCTGTCTGACTCAGCCCAGCTTCTCTAAGGGGCTTCTGTGAGTCCCACTTGGAGGAGATAGAAGGCTGTCACAGGGAAATAAGGAGTCCTGTGAAAGGCTCTTAAAAATGAGTGTTTCAGTGCAGAGTGTAAACATGCTTGATCAAGTTCCAGTGATATTCTCAGTTCATTTACCAAAGCAACTGTAATATCTGTTGTGGAATTGGGGGAAAAATGACAATTGTCTATTTTGTTGTTTATCTGCTTTCAAGGTATTTTAGAGACATTAACATTCAATACAACAAGGGCTCTGTGGACTCTTAATGTTAAATGACTCTTTTTTTTAGCATGTGTTCCATCAGAAGACCTACATGAGGTATTTTTCACTCCTTGTTTGTAAGGTATATCACTGAAGTATATTTCTGAAGTGTATTTTCTTTTGTCCAAGATTCCAACAGAAGAAAGAATAACTTTCCCAGTATTTGCTCACAGTATGCTGATGGCACTTACACTGGCCCCCCAGACAGCAATTTTTCACAAGTACATTAGCTTTAGCTCAATGCAAGTTTACGGACATATTTTCTCTGCAGCAGATCTTTCATTACGCTTATATAGATGGATGTCCCTGTGGATAGGCTGTGAGATTGGATGTCAGTAGATTTGTTCAGTCCATTTTTTTGTGTAGTCCTTGAGCAAATGTTGTTTCCAGGCTACCCACTCTACAGACATCTAATCAGCTGGTTAATTCCCATCTTAGCTTGTTATGTGATATTGTGACAACACACTTGATTTCCCCAAGGTACCCATCCCTTCTGAAGCCTCACAAGCAGAGATCTCCTGAGATCCTTATTAGTCCAAATGTCTGTCTCTCTGTGACAGCTGTCTCCAGGCTGTAACCCCTGCAGCATGATGCTTCTGCCCTTCTCTCTGCGTGACTGTTGCCCAGTTTATAGCAAACCTGTCTCTGACTGGAGGACTCTCATGTCAGCCCATTAGTTCTGCATAGGCAGCGGAGGCTCCATGCTCATGAAATCAGATGTGTAGGTTGGCAGGGCTCTCTGGATGTCCTCTGGTTCCCTCCCCAGCTTGAGCTCAGACTATCTCCTGTGCTGGACTGGACTTCATCTCACATTGTATAGATTATCATACATGAGAGAAGTATACATTGGTTAAATTTGGGTAATACTAGAGGGACATGATGAGCATTCATCATCCAGCTGATGACATCTACTTCTGGTTCAACCTGCACTCCTGCTAGCAGGAGCAGTTCTTATTCGAAATGGATGCATAAGTGCCAATTAGTGCCAGTGGGTTTGAAATCAGCATGAACAGAGTGAAATCCAGAAAGCTGTGGGTGTTGGTGGGTGTGAGATGAGACACCTTAGCATCAAGTATGATTGCTTTTGTGAGTTGTTGGACCAAGCCATGCCACTTGGCAAAAAAAGATGACCCAAAAAAGATATCCTCTGCTTTTGGCATTCAGCAGATATCATCTGTCCTTCTGGCTCTGTCCACAAGAGCAAGGACCAGCATTTCCATCTGAATGGTCCCTCAGCAGGTTATCAGGTGTGCAGCCTGAAAACTGCTGCTTACTGCTCTGCTTACTTCTTCACCATACCTTCCACTACTTTTGCACCAGTGTTCCCAGCCACTACTCTGGGCAGAAATGATTCCTACCAGCCCTCTGATGTGGTGCCCCTCACTTCCTTAGTAACATGTTGCTCAGGCTCAGCAGTTCTCCCTACCCCCTCTTTCCCAGGGCTGCCCTGATCAGGCAAGAGATGGGGGCAAGGCCATGACACATGAATAGCTGCTTTGTAAAACCTCAATACTGTCCTTCTTTAATTTTTCACCTGTACAAGTTTGCAGAGAGATATTTAAAAAAAATAGCAAATCAACCGAGAAAGAAAACTAAAAGTGATGAGATAATAAAACTGCTTTGCATAAACCCAAATTTGAATCTTTTTACAGGTTAGGTAAGCAGCTCTGGAAGGCATGACTGGAGATTTTGCTGAGAAAGAGGAATGATGAGGATTGTTCACTGGCTGCCTTAATGTGGCTCTGAGGCAGTATTTGCTTTCTTGTCTTCTTTTTTTTGGTGCATCTGTGAAACAACCAACTCCTGATGCTTGTGCTTCTGCTCTGCACACCCTCACTGTCAGCCAGGTGCCTTTTGCAGTGCGCTCTTCATAAACCCAGAATAAAACCTCATTTTATATCTGTCAGTCACATCTAAAGGTTCTCCAAGGTCCATTAACCATTTTAGTGTGAAGCCCGCCTCACCTCTGCAGTAATATTTTACTACTTTGTAGATGGAAAATCTGATTGCATTCAGATAACTACCTGGGCAAGTTAAAATGTAGTGATGGACCATGTCTAGTGAACCCACCCTTTAGTACAACTGCTGATCTCATGGAAATGTGTGGAAATATCCTCTCCCTTCTTGATTGACTCTTCCCCTTTTCCTTTTGCTGCTGAAGCATTTCTGCAATGCGAGAACTGTTCTATACCATAGCTTTCCATTGATGTTTTGTCTCTATCTCTGAAAATCAGGATTTTTACTGGAAGGGAGAAAATTGACATCTCTTAGTCAAAATTGAAAGTAATAATTTTATCTCAGAGTAGGAAAACTGAGCTTTTCTGGAAATAGGAATGTGTTAAAAGCACAATTAAACCTAGTAAGTCTGCAAATAGCATTTGGATTTCTGCAGTTTGACAGAGTTCTGAAAGTAAGGGTTTTTTACTGAAAAAATCATCACTGTTTATGTAGGAAATTATTCTAATCTTCTTAGTCTTGATTTTTTAAAAAGCATTTCTTTAAAACCTGTGGGGCTAAAAAATGAAAGTTAAAAACGATCAAGCTATGGTACGGCGACTGCCTTGCGCTGGCGGCCCTGGAGGCTGCTTTCTGCTCGGGGGCCGCCCGCCCCCATGCCCGCA
>VYZS01089072.1:0-64629 GCA_013400695.1 Neodrepanis coruscans | reverse complement strand
TTTTTTTTTTTTTGTCTTCCCCTGCGGTTTGAGCCAAACCGTTACAGGGAGTTATGCAATTTATTTCAAAAACTACTCTTCAGTGAGTGTCCACTCCTTTGCTGAAGAAAAAAAAATGGAGAATAAGGAGGCACAATATTTCTGAAAGCAGTTAAAATCTTCCCTTCATTAAAATAAAGATAATATAGTCATAATATTCACAGTCAGCAGTTGGCCGTGCTGATGAGGAAGAGGTATTTAAGGATACACATTTGATTTCAGATAATTCCAAGACTTACCAGAATCTTGCTCCAATAAAAATGGTTTAGTAAGCCTCAGTCTGTAGAGATGATATGTATCCTTATGCATACTTACGGAGCTATAAATGATAGGAAGGTATAAATCCATACTTACTTCTAGCCATGTGTGGATGCTTGCAGAATAGCTGATCTTACTTCAGTGAAAAATGTTGATGTTTCTTAGTCATCAGAAAGCATCAGCTTGATTCAGTGTTATTGTGTCCAAGGATAAACTTCGGAACTTAAATGCCTGGAACTCTTTAACTAGAGGTCCACATAGGAAAGATCCTCTCAAAGTCTTGTACGAAATGACTTTTTCTTCTTTGCTTTCTAAGAAGTTGTTGAGGGTTTGGGACACTTTGACTAAACTTTCTGAAGTGCTTTGGCTCTCTTGCAGCTGGCATATGATAAATGGAAGCCTTGTTCCTGGTTACAAATCATACCAAGTTTAATGAGTGCAATGAGCTTTCTGTTCTCAAATTACTTATTGATTCTCCTAGATAGCAGACTAATTTGTTAGTGAAATAGAGGTACACATTAGACATTCAACTGGTCGAGGGATACTAACTCATGTGCTTTATATACACTACACAAAACTCATCATTTTTATGTAATTTGGCTTTGACATCCAGTTGGCTTTCCAGGATGATTTTCTTAGCAGGACAATTGTTTTCTTGGGAAAATTAAGAGATTTTTGGGACATTCAAGTGATTTACTCACTGTTTTATGGTCACGATATTGTTTTTCTTACTCACTCTCTCAAGGAGTTGGGACTAAAGTGTTCTCAGTCCACAGAGCTTCTGCAGCATGGAGAGGAAGTAATGTGTGCTCACTTACAGATAGTAGTGATTAGTAATGGAAAGAAGCTGACCCATCTGATGAAATGGGAGAACAAGAGAAAGCCTTGCTGAAAAAGCAGGTCTTGCCACAACCACCCTTTTGCTCTCTTAACATTCTCCCTTTTGCCTCCAATCTGGCTATAAAGCTGCCTACTGTCACTGGCAGTGGGGTGAGTGCAATGAAATTCTTACACAGTGCACAATCAAAAGTTTCCACAGCTCTTCAAATTAATTAACAAACTTCCTCTGATGACAGTGTGGAAACAGATAGTTTCTGCACACATGGCTTTCCAGTGTGCCCAGGGCAGAGCATGCAGACTCCCAATGATATCCTTTGCTCTCTCCCCAACCCTCTGCATTGAGGGCTCCTGCCAAAGTTTTAGTGTGGCCCGGTGGTGTTTGTTACCACCATCTCCGGAACTGCTTCATCTGGCTGCTGCTTCTTTTTCTGACAGCCACTGAAAAGAACAAGAGTTTTTCCAACCAGTGCTTCTCAGGGAGCAAGAGTACTCACTGCTCCTTACTTTCTCACCTCAAGCATTTCAGTCACCCGTTCAGGGGAGTGGGTCTGGTAACAACCCACAAAAAGGAGGTTCCCGAAGAAAGTGTCTTGGGAATAGGCCATTAGCTGAAACACTTCTAAATTTTTTGCTTACTCTTCAGGACAAAAATTTCTCTGAGAAATCGGGATCCATTTATGACTGATCCACAAATGGAAGATTAAATTCATCAGACCATGTATTTAAAGTGAATAGTTCAGCATGGTCCTGGATAAAAATGTATTGCTCTGATAAATAAGTTTATACAAAAGATTAATACAGGATGACTCTTATATGTATAGCTCAACAAGTTCATGAATATTTTCAGGATAATGGCTTTCATTTCCCTGTGAGACAGACTGCAAATTCAAAAGCACCTTTCAGCTCCTGCTTTCTTTTTTCAAGATCATTTTGTTCTGAGGAATGTATTACTGTCTCTCAGATTGAAGTTAGCTCTCTCATGAATTCCTGTTATTTCAGTCACATGAATGTTCACTGTATTTTCATATCTTATCACCACAGGTAAAGCAATATAACTCCATAGTTTTGCATTTTTGAATAATTCCCAATTTCATGTTTCGTAGTAGCAGTTTCTGTGTTTGCAGCAGACTAACTGCACTGGCTGTTGCAGGAAACTAGTTCTGTCACCATACTCCACTACAGAAATTAGTATATTTACATAGTAAATAGCCCATATTTTTAGACCTCAGAATTTCATGGGATAATTTTATACTTAGGCCAGAAATGTTTTAATTAGGCTTATTTTCTTTTTACATGTAGCTTAAAGCCAAGAGTTTCTCCTCCTCTCTCTTGTGAATCAGTCCCTGGGAGCCTTTACCTCCTGGCAGATAAGGACAGTGAAACAGACACCTCCTTCACCTTCCCCCTTTCCAAAGCAAGAATAGAAAATATGTGCCAATGGCAGCATCCTGCAGTGGGGCCATGCATAACCTACAGCCTAACTTGGTTCCCTCCAGTGCTCTATTAAATGCATTCCCTTCCTTTTGTTATTATTGTACTCTCAGTCACTTTATGACTCTTAGGAGAATGCTCATATCCAAATTAAATTGAATTTGGAACACAGTATTTATGTGCTATCAAATGGCCTGCCACGATTTAAGTTTGACACCCATCACTTTTTGCTACCTACTAATTTTTTTTTCAGGGTGGTGTGACAAGTAGTATCGTGGTCTGTTCATCACTCACAGTTTCATTACCTAGTGGAGGTCTAATGATTTTTTTTGTTGTCACATTTATTCTAATAAATTACAAGAAATAGAAGTTTAGAGATAATCATGAGTGTCAATTATATCCAGGCTTTATAGTATGTGAAAACATTGCTGTCATTCACTGTTCGCAACAGCAGTGATAACATTAATTGGAAGACAACTCTTCATCGATAACTTTCTGTCATCTCCAAAGTAAATATTGAAATACATCTCTTTTTGCTTGGTCTGACTTTTTTATTCTTAGTGTTTGATTATTGGAGGAAAATAAACACATATGTCATTAATATTTCACCAAAAAGGTCAATTCAAATAAATCAAAGAGTTTCCAGTTGGAGGTGAAGGGACATCTGGATCTCTTAATGAACTATATTTATCTTTCTTTTAGTGGTAATAGATTCCATTTGGCCTTGAGGGGAAGAGGCAGAGCAGTCAGAATAGCATTTGGATCCTCATGTGCTTCTATAGCGATTCTTATTCAGGGCATAAAGAATCATCCCGAGGTATGAAGGTTTGCAGATGGACTTGCACATGAGGCTTTGAGGACCAAACAGATGAAGAAAACTGGGGTATGTGAGTAGCAAGGGTATTTTTTTTTCTGACAATACCAACGTGCAGATCTGATAATACAGGAAGATGAAGAAAACAATTCAGTAAGCAAACTGCAAGGGAAGTCTTCTCTGAACTGTCCTGCTCACAGGGTCACAAAGACTTGTGCACTTCCAATGACTTGAAATTCTTTTCTCCAGAATGGTCTGGTGGTTGGCTGGGCTGAAGAGGACTTGCACGGAGATTTTCTCTGGGCTACAGAGGAAGCTGCTGAATGTGTTCACTAATGTACTTTAAAGGAGGACATGGGATCAATGGATGTGAAGATTTCAAGGGCAGCTTTTTGCTGTCTGAGACAGCTCTGCCTGTAGCAGACTCAGCCTCTTGAAAACCTTTGGTGTTATCCCTCCAGGAGCTGATGAGAGCCAGAATAAATGTGGCTCCTCTGCCTCCTGGCACACCTTCTCATGGCTAGAGGTGGGCAGGTGTGACTCACTGCATTACTACACAGTTTATTTGCTTTTTAATGGACTCGCAATTTTTTTCAAATAAAAAAATAAATGCTATAAGACTTGTGTGGTCATGGATCACTACAGTCTGTGTGATTTTTTCCATTTCAAAGGAAACATCATACCATATGCACACTTTTCTACTCTCCTTCCCAATGCACTCTGCCCCTCCAGTCATACTGCCTTCCTTAAAATAATTTTCCTCTGGATAAGAAGCATGTGGTGTGTGGTCTGCCAGCTCTGCTGCTTTGAGAGCTCCTCCTGACTCCAGTACAGATGTCTTCAACTTCTTGGTTCATTTTCCAGCCCAAATAGAGGGACTTGTAAACAAACCACAGACTGATTTTGGATTTGTTTCCATAGCAATTCTTATGGATGCTGGATTCCTACTGCAAGCTCTGAAGCTTTTACTCCTTATTTTGCTGTGCCTGTGGCTCCAGTTTCACCACTAAAGTGGCTGTGTCCATCCTTTGGTTTATATCTGATTTTCGACAGTTAAGGGCTCTCTTTGTTTCAGACTGAAGGTTTCTCCCGGGTCAGTGTAGCTCTGATTGTGTGAAGTCCTTCTGAGTCAATACCACTGCCTGTTTGCATTCCATCCCATGTACCCTTGGTGCAGTCTGATGGCTTCCATTAATCTTTATTTCAAATCCTGGGAATTGCTTCACCATGTAATGTTTCCTTCAGTGTGTGCATGGTATCCTGAGGACTAGAGCACTGAACTCTATGTATGGCCCTCTGCCATGAGTCTCTTAAAAAATTAACTGTTTTTCATCTCTGTATCATCAAGAGGATATTCAATGCTCAGGCATCCTTTGCATGGTCATTCTCTGTTGGTGTACCACAGGTGAATTCTGGGTCATCTCTTTAGGGGCAGGATATTCAACCCCTATCCAGTCTCTGAACAAGGCCATCTTGTTTTCTGCTTTGTCCTCTGATTAAAAGCATTTCTCATATATTTTCCCTGTTACACAGAAGTCAGTACTTCAGCTCTGCACTACAGTTACATTCAGCCTCTCGAGGCCATTAACATATCCAGCACTTCATTGTTCCCTGTTGTCACATACTAGACTGTTTTCCTCTTTTGCTGGCAGTCCCTGCTTGTTGATGCAAAGCAAAAAACCTTCTTTGCCTTCACTTGCTGCAGCTGCTCTCTGGTTTCCAGTCCCAGCTGTAGGGGCTGCTCTCTATCCCCACTTAGCAGGCTCTTTCATTTATGGCTTGGGGATCTGAGCTTTGCCAGGGACTTGCCTCTGCTGGTGCCTGCTTTCCAGGTGCTCAGCTCTGAATTACACATCTTTGGCACAGCATCATCTCTTCTCAGTTTGTGCCAATCTGTGCATTTGCCAATGGAAGCATTGCTGCTGGTGGGGGACTGTAAAACTTGTGCCTATGATTCCAGAGCTTCAAGGCTTCCAGCCTCCCCTTCACAGGAGAGGTCTGATCAGAAACATCCAAGAAATATTCTTCTCAGAGGCCTTCGAGTTATCTAAGCCCTGCCAAATGGGTGACCTCAGATAAAGGATGTCTTGACTCATTACCAGCTTCTCTGGTGCTTCCATGAACACTAGCTGTGCCACTGCTTAAAGAGCTGCTGCCTCTTCTCACCTTTCCTATACTTCTGGGAGTATGGCTTCACAACACTTGCTGATCTTATGAAGTATTTCCAAACTAGGAAACATTTATCCTGTAATACTGCCTCTAAACCTTTGTAAACCATTACAATGTGAAACACTATGACCAAGAAATAGAATCATGGAATAAGAAAGTAATATGCAGGACACCTAATTAAAGTCAGAGTTGGAAACAGTTGCTGGTTTTTCCTGGTTCTTACTGTCTCAAAGATTTCATAAGGGCTGAGATTTGAAGGCATTGACTCAATACAAGCAGGCAGTAGATGTGGTATATGTGGAAAAGAGGAGGAGAATACAAATAAAATGACATTCACTCCTATGCTTCAGGGATTAAGTGAATTCCAAAATGCAGAATTTGTCTTCTGTATACCCTGAATGTGTACCTTCCTTATGACTTGGCTTTGACTGCTAGGAAAAGAATAATTCCCATCATTTACAAAGGCGAGAATACATGCCTTGATAAGGAGAAACACTAACAGAGAAAACACAAGACAGAATTAGAGCACCGAGGATCTTTCATCCCCTTTCCTTTCTGTGAGCTGCAGACATGTGAATGCATACAGGCATACACATATGCACCCGTCCATGTTGGACAGGTGAAGTTTAATTTTTCAGTCAAAAAATCACAGCCTTTTGTCTACAGCCATTTCATAACTATTTAATCCATTCTTTCTAGGACTTGAATCATATTTCTTCTCAACTCTTTAGTGTTTTAAGTCTCACTTGCTTCCCTCTTTTTCTGAAATTCAGCTCTCTATTAAACTTCATGATCTTTGTAAAAGCCTTGCCTCTTTGCTCTGCAAAAGGAATGCCTATGTGGTCCTTCTAGCTTTTTCTTGCTGTTTATGGGTTTTTCTTTCCCTTTTTTCTCTTGGAGGTCAGCAACAGAACATGAAGACAAAGGTGGCATCGATTCTGTAAAAGGATTTCCCAATATCAGAAAATTGCAAACCTCAATCCATCATGCAGCACTTGGATTTTTATCTTACAGTGGAGCATTCTAAGTAAGTCTTCAGTCTTGCTGTGCGTGATCCACTACTTACAACATTTAGTTTAAAAAACTGTGCAAGTCCAAAATAAAATCAACCTACATCAGACAGGATGGAAATCATGAAACTAATGTCAGTATGGAACACACAGAAGGGTATAAATGGGTATAAAAGAGTTCTGACTTGATGGAAAACTCTGTAAAGGCCATAACTGAAATGTCAGAAATAGGGAATTTAAATGCCTCATGTAATTGTGACTAACTGGAAATGCAGATAAGAAAGGAAACAAATCTGAAAAAGAAACAGCAAGATGGCTCCTTACATATATATAAATGTATAAATGAACTTGAACATCAAATATAATGCAATGAGAAATGTTGTCTGGTTATTGCAGTGCGCTAGAGAACTTTCCCTAAATTTGGAGTTAGAAATATTCACACAATCTCTGAATTTTGAATCTGCCATTATGAACTAAGGCATTTAGTGTACAGTCTTACTCCCACTTATTTCCATTCAGCTGCCCAGCACAAAATATAGTAACAAGAGTAAGTTATGGTTCTTTTATTGAGTAAATCTCAGTGGTTCTCTCTTCCAAATTCTTGTCCAGGTGTCTTGTGTGCTTGTTGTGTCACCTTATTCCATCTGAAACATCCTTAGGCAAGGAACTCCATGAAGTATACTGCCAACTGCTCTGAGAATGACCTCCATGGCATCTATCTACACAGGTAGTCACAATTTCACATCCTGTTCACATTGTCAGACCTTCACCTTCTGTAGTTCTGTCCTCGCCTTTCCTACCTTGAGAAAATTCTCACTAGTAACTTACCTCACTGCTTAATTCCTCATCCAAGTGCTTTATGAATAGGTAGAACACGTCACAGGTCACAGCAGCGGCCCCACAGAAGTCCTCTGACAACCTCTTTTCAGCATGTGAACCAACTATTTATTTCTCTTACTTCAGTTTCAGAAAGATCTTTTGCTGAATCTTTGAAAAGGGGTGGGGACATGGGAATCACCATAGTTTCTTCCAGTGTGAAGAACTAATTTCTTTGCAGTGCAGACACCTTATCCTCAGTGAGGTCGCTCTTAAGCATCAATTGGAAGTATGAATTTTTTCTTTTGATTCCCTTGAGAAGGCATTTAGTCTATTTTTTGCTTCTTGCTGCTTGTTGCTCCTTGGGTTCTTTTTCAGCTTGTCAATTTTATTTTCTCACTTAGTTTTCCAGACTTTCTGATCTCTTCTAGTCCTTTTAACTTGAACTGTCTTTTCTGTTTTGCTATGTGGGCTTAGTTTTTGCCTTAAATTGTGGTGTGTATGGCTCTCTTTCTACTGTAGTGCCAAACTGCATGCTTTGTGTAGGTGTTTATCCTCCCTGGAACATTTTAAGGTATCCAACAGATAGGAAGGATTTTGAATTCAAAAGAGGCTTTAGCCTTCAAATGTAGTCTGAAAACATCTTGTTTTAAACCAACTGAAAGTCTTATTGAAAAGTTGCCTGATGTTTCAGCCAAAGAAAAACCCTGATCAGAGGTTTTAACTTGAGATCTTACAAGTGAACTGAAATAAAATAATGGACTATAATAACCAGTAGACACAGTGGGCAGGTGAGACTGTGGAGTAATGAACATAAGTTTTTAGGGGCCATGGAGTGGCACAGACTTGTAGCCATAGCCACACCAGTACGTTTAAGGCTGTAAAACAACCTATCAGTGCTCTTCTTCTTTTTAGCAATCTTCCAGCCACACTCAGGTCTCAGGTTGAGAGCCAGACTAGTTTTTCTCCAGACCTTTTTTTTACCTGTTGTCATACAGAGTTTTCCAGTGAGATGTCCAAAAGGATGCATCAAAGCATTTCTTCCAATTTTCATGCTTTTATCCCTGCTTGAAATAATTTGTCACTGGTGAAAAATCATCGCTGCCACTCCTTGTTCACCAAGTTTCGTTTGGCTTATGCTGAAGCCCCTGGCCTGCTCCAGTTCTCAAATAATCCACTTTGAAATAAGAACACACCATAGGAATCCGATAACAGAAGTAGACAAAAGAGCACATCTTGTGAGATCCCTCACCATATGGTGGAGGTGTTTTTTTGCATCTTGCTTACTTGCACAACTTCCAAAATCATGGAAATTTTATTTCATCTGCCTCTCTCTGTCACTGAATTTGTCCCTCCTCGTTATTTATATCTGCTGTGTGCCCCTTCAGACAGGGGCAAGTGATAGAGAGAGAGGTTAATGGCAGCAATGGACTTCTTGTATGTGGTAATCTTTCCTCATACAGCTAAAAAACAGACAGCAAAGCAGCTGTGCTCCCTTTCAGCAATGTCTGTCCCCCCACGGTCTGCACTGCACTGCTGTCTCGAGGTGGCTGCACTGGGGCTTCAGAGCACTTTCACTGCCATGGCAGAAATCATCCCACTTCTCCCAGACCTCCCACTGGCATATCTCAGCATGTGAGACTGTGCTGAGGAAACTCAGCCATCATGGGGGCCTAGGCTTGAACTTGCAGCCACCATCTCTGACACAGGGGGAAAACCCCACAGCCCATGGACACATTCCTTGAAAAACAGCCACATCATCTCTGATCTCTCAGCCATGCTTCCTGGGAAGACTACAAGTAATTTAGGAAGACGGGTCTAGGAATGAAAAGTTTTAGTAGTAATGAAGAAGTAATGAAGAATAATGAAGATAATTGAGGTATTGGTTTTGTGGACAGTTTTGTAACTTCTCCTTATAGGTTACAAATTATTGTTCTAGCTGTTTCCCTTAAAAGATAACTAGCTGGTCATCTCTCAGTCTCTCAGCCTTTGCTGCATAAATGCCAGCTACCAGCTTTTAATTGGTCCAATACATGCAGTTAAAATCTGAATAGTTTTCTCAAAATGTGTTTAGCTTTGGGAAGCCAACACCTTGTTCAGTTTTTCAGTTAATCTAATAAAATATATACATGCAAATGCAACACTTGTCTGGACTCTGTCTATAGCTAGCTGCGACTACAACAAAGCACTTTCTTAATGGTCTTCTCCTGGCCAGGCCAGCCCATGGACCTGGATACCTGGGATTGCATCAGACTCTCCCAGTCCAGCTTTGCCCTGTGGAAAAGCAGGTGTATGCATGGAGTCAAGAGATAAGTCCTTTTTATTCTTATGGAGCTTTCTTAGTTTGGGAAATAAAGTTATTCTGCAGTTCTAAAGTCGTGCAACATAATATGTGCAGTCACATTAGGGGACTGCAGGTGACTGCAGTGACTGAGGTGACTGAGGTGACTGCACCATCACAAATCAGAAGTTACCAGAGAGGCTATAGCTTGTTGTGGGACAAGTTAGTTAGGAAAAGTATGGTGAAGGAAGGGGAAGTCATACTGGATATAAAGGTAGCATGAATTCAAATAACATGTGAAAAAAATTTAGTGTGAGACAGGTTGAAGGTAATTGGATAAAGAGTTACACTAATTCATGGCATTTTCTTGCAACTCTTCCTTTGGTTATTAGAGTTATGCAAAAATCACACACACACATGCAGAGAAACACCACAAAAAATCAAACAAAACCCCACCTCCAACACCTAGGAAAAGTCTCAAGTGTCTTCAGAGTGTTTCTTTTAAACTTTAATTTCCAAAATTACTGTAGTCAAAAGTCTTATTGAAATTCTGGGGAGAATCTGCTTTTAAATGCCTGAATGCCAAAGGAATTAAGGAATCTAAGACGAAAACATGAAAATAAGAATTCTCAAAAGAGTTGCTATATCTCAAATGCATTTAAAAATGCAAAAATAAGATCTAAGGGATCACTGTGTTTTTATTCCCAATACTGCCCTTGGAAAAAAACACCAAAAAACCCAAACAGTTTATTAATCTTCTGAAATTCCAGCTTACTTTCAGGTACATTATAAATAAATATATAAATTTAATAGATTATTTTAATTTTGTTGAGCTCCTATCTGAATTGTTGGAAAGTTCATTTATGATGTTAGGTGTGTCATTCAGTTAAAACTTTTTGATGGAACTTCAAAAAATACAAGCATTTTTACACACTTGATTTATTTGAAAATTGAAGAACAGATGTCAAATTCTAGTATTCACAAAAAACTTCTTTACTAACAGACCCTTGCTGATAAAGTTTGACATCCCCCAATTTGGAAAGTCATATTTAAATAAAGCTACTTTGAATCATGTTGAGGAAGATGAAAGCTGCATCTATTAAATCATGTCATATTCTATAATGCTTTTAGAGCTGCTGTCAATTGGTCTAAAAGTCAGAAAAACTGCCTGGCAAATGAAAACATTAAGTTCCTGTTTTCTGGTTCATTACTGAATCCAAGTAATCATCCTATTACTGGAATAGATAATTGAAATGTAGGGGTATAGATTAGCTGAAATGTGAGGAGTGGCTTTTTTTTCCATAAGCATTGTCAATATGTCCTTTCCATCTCCCCTATCAGGATTGCAGGCCAGCCAATTAGCAGCTCATCTGGGTTGGAATGAGTCAGAAGAGAAAGCTGACATTTTTATGGTCTCTCTTTCAAATGCTCTGTCTGTGTGGGTTTAATGTGATAGTCCAACAAACACAGAAACAGGCCTATTTGGCAATCATCTTGTTCTGTGTTTATAGTAATGATTTTGAGTTAAAAATGTATCCATGTAGACATACCTCCATATTAACAGTGTAGGCTGATGCTCCATCTGGAGCAACAGTAGTGGTGAATCAGACCCGTACTTTATTATGAAGGATGGCTTGAAGTACTCTCAGTAGAAAACAGGAGGACTGTTTCCAATTCCATTATGAAGACAACTAGGAACAAAAATAGATTTGTTCTCCCTAGATGGGTACTAACAGTTTGAAATTTATCACAGACTTGTCACAGCAGAAATATGTTTTTTTAAAATAGGAGGTTTTATTAGAAAGAACAAATTTCAGCACTGATGAAAGACGAATCACACACAGGAACACCTTTTCATCCTGCACAAAGGAACTGCAGAGGCTAAATCTGTAAAGCTATTAAAATAATTGAAATCAGCAGCTGAATTTAAGACGAAAAAATTGTTTTCCTTTGCCTGTTTTTGAATGAGAGACTACTGTCTAGTACAACTCTGAGTGAACAGGAGAGATCTTTACATAAGTGTTCGTATATTCCACTGAGAAATTGAAGCAAAAAGTGTCCTACTGCAAACTCAGATTAATTCTTTATTCTTTCTTTATAGGATGAGCATTTGTTCAGCCCTGTTTGAAAAAATTTCTCATCCACTTACAAGTTTGTGTTGTCAGAATGAAAACATGAATATTGTTTTGCAAAAGAGATTGAAATTCACATCATAGTCCTCCAACTTAATTAAGTCTCTATAAAATGATTAATAAAAGTTTGCTCAAATGACAGAATGAGGAAATCCAAAATGTGCCAAGTTTTCTAAAAGTTTTACTTAGAATGCTGAAAAGAAAAATATGAAAAATTTCTACTTTGTTGTCTAACAACAGACTGTTTAAAACACAATTGTTCAAAATGACAAAGCAGCTTGTTGGGCTCTCACTCTTGTGACACAGTTATCCAGAAATCCATCCAGGTGCTGCAGAAGCACTTCCACCATATGGGTGATAGTGGTGGCATCTCTGTGCAGCAGGTTCTTTTCCCCTCTGTGTGGGCAGTCTTTGTGAGAGACTGATGTAGTTGACAGCTGTATCCTGCTGCTGTGCCTCGGAGGCATGTTTGCATTATAAGAGGTCTAGTGAGAGGCTTGCTCTGCTAGATCATGTCCGGAGTTGTTTTTCTCTTCTGACACCTTTGTTTGCAAAATTTCATAAAGATTCATGAATTACCTAATGTTGTTTGACAGCAGTGTAAAGATTCATGCTTGTTATTAACACAGAGATGTGGACTAAAATTCGGATTGCTGGTAAACCTCTAATTTGATATTTTGTCTCTTCTGTATGTTTTAATAAAGACTAAATCACCAACAATCTCGACACCAGCTAAGGACCTGCTCAGTTTTGACCAATGGGATACCAAGCTCTTCACTTCAAAAAGGGCAGGCTCAGGGCACTGTCATCACCACATGGTTGATTTTCCACTGGCTTCCTAAAATGTTTTGTGCCCTTGACTGCTTTGTAGGAAGGTCATTAAGGAATTACTCCATTAGCAAAAGCATGTGCAAGTCTTTGAGACTCACCGTAATTCCTCTTGGGGTATAATTCCTCCTCTGAAAGCCCTGGCTACCATGATGGCTTTAGGGAGCAGCTTTCTGCAGGCAGAGGGGGAGCTTGAGCAGAGCCTTGCTGTTCCCCGCAGACAACCCTGCACATGGACCATGTGAACACCCTTGCAGAGCTTCACACACCTGGTCAAAAGGGCCAGACTTTCCATCATGAGCTGAATTGTTCATTTGATTATAAATCAGCAAGCTATTTATCTCCAAGAGCAGAATTAGCAGATGCCTATCCATCCCCTCACTGCTTTTCTGATTGCCTTGTTGCTCCCCTTGAGCTTCAGCTGCACACATCCCCTGATACCTATTCTTCTTCCTTGCATAGATCCCAGTGGGAGTCTGCTGTGCTTTCCTTGCCCCATCCCAGCTCAGCAATCTGTTCAAAAACATTTTACTTAGGGATCTTTTGCCATAGGCTTTCCTGTCATGTGATGCAGGTGTGATGCAAGGAAATCTTCTTAATGGTACTGGGGGTTTGTAGGTGCTTTTGACTTTACAGGAGCTCTGGTTTTGCCTGTGGTCATTACACCCCAGTACTTAAAGAAATTAGTGGAGGCATAGAAACAGGGAGACTCACAATTTATTTTCACATGATTTGTAAGCAGGGGAAGTAGTGAAGTTGGCAAGCAAATTATCTGCAATGAATTATTAGTCCTCCTCTAATTTGAAACCTAAGGTGGAAAATACACAGCAGGTTTCACAAAGCTTTTTCTACAGCATTCATCCCGATTGGCAGTTTACATAATCCCTCTTCACAGAGAAGCAAAGTAGCTGTTATGTAGCTTCATTCACAACTCAAACTTTCTCATGCATATCTCTCATCACTTCTCCTACTCTGGCCAGAAAGTGCCAGCATTCTTTCTAGTTATTCCTGTATTTTGCTAATCTGATCAGGCTTGGTAAATTATGATGATAGGAGGAAGTGGAGATGGGAGCAGTATTTGCTGCAACTGAGTTTACCTCTCCCTAGGTTCGTATACACACAAACAGTGAGCTGAGCTGTGAGAAGAGTTCATATTGTTAAAACCCTAACTTTGTTGTTCCCACAGAAAGGTTCACTTATACTGAAAATCATGGCTGTCAGTGGAAACAGAAACTCTTAGAATCATCCTGACCCCCAGCTTGAATCCAAGGGCAGGATTTGTTATGCCTCTGCTTCCAACCTCTAGTATGAACCAAAGATATTTAGGATGCATTTCTATCAAATGACAGTTCTCTAAAATTAGTGTATTTTTCTGGAAGCCTTATTTGTCAGGGTGGAGAATGTGGTTAGGTTTTTTTTTGTGTTTTTGGTTTTTTAAGCAGAAATTGGAACTGGAGGGTTTTTTTGGGGATCTTCTGCAAATTTGTTTTTCAGTTACAACTACAAACCTGGTTCTATTTCTGACTCTTGTTGTGTGTCTAGTCTGTGTGGCTCCTGTAGAAGAGATCCTCTGTGTGTGGTTTTTGTTTCAATCTATTTAATGGGGAGAGCTAAGCTGTTCTTATTCTTTCAAACTTTATAGACTGTGTAATTGTTCCTTCAAGCTAGACTGGCAGTGAGAAGACAGAAAGATTAATGCTAGCAGAATGTATGTCTTCTACACACAGTAAAACATTTCATGGGAAGAGATACTGCATCCTTATGTCTGAAGCCAGGCAGGCACAGGAAGGCAAGGGTCAATGCCCACCAGCCCTGCGGTAGTCTCCTGGCAACTGCCTTTTCCCAGGGCCACAATATCCCCAGAGGCAGTATGGATGGATCAACATTAGTCTTCCGGTGCCTGGCTATGGGACCCTCGTTTGAAAAACCCGGATCCATTTCCCACCTGGGCAGTGAGCTGGAGTTTCCCTGGTGTGGCAGTCTGATCAGGTTGGTTTTGTTCTAAAGAGGAGTCAGTACACTACTGGCAAGTTTTCCCAGCTTCCATGGTTCAAAGGGAGCCTGACAGCCTTTCCATTTAATAACCTTTTGATTAGATTGGAAAGATAGAGATAAAAACTCAAGCCTTGTTGCAGAAAGCTTCACCTCTTTTTTCTGCATTATGTGTACTCCCCTGGGTGGTAAACTTGCAAGCGGCCAGGACAAGCTACATTACTATCTCAGACAGCCAAGAATCCTCCCTGGGCATTTGTTAAGTAGTGTCTTACTTCTCTACTTGTATAATTTCCATGACGTTTTCCTTACCTGGCTTCACACTGTCTTGGAGAAGGCTGTCCCTTCCCATTCCTTACACGGTTATGAACCAGGGCTGTGTGGCTCATAGAAAGGAGCTCCCTCTGTTAGGAGCATATATTCTGGGCCTCTTAAATTTTTGATCTTCTTTGAAGCATCTGTCCTTCCTATTTAAAAATACCTCTAAGAGCAAGGTTCTCTCTGACACTTTTACCTGAGGACCACTCCTGGCTGCCAATAAGACCTTAGCTTTTGATGTCCCTGTAATACCGAAGGACAAGCCAGAGTGGCGCATAACAAGAATGATGGCTGCAAGCAAGGGGGATGGGTCTGAAAAGAGAATTTGAGCCTTCTTTTATTTTCTGCACAGAATACTTTGGCATTTTTCTCAAGCAATGTGAAAAGCATGATCTCACCTGCCCTTTACTAGGGTAGCATAAAATGTTATCTTCAGCCAGTTCAAGAACCAAAAATATGAAGTGAATTTCCACATTTTGATTATATCCAACATTATTACGACAGTAGATTAAATGTCAAGGACCTTGGGTGTTTTATTAGTATCTATAATGAATTGAAAGGCATGTAGTCACTTAATAGCACAGGGCTCTGTTGTCTATAGATAGTGTAAGCCTGAATTGCTTTTGTGATGGAAACCAGAGGCAAACTCAGACATACAGAAGTTGAGGTTGAATCTGGGGGTTTTGAAGGCACTAGGGTTTTTCTGATTTAGCATAACCATAGATTTGGCCTTGTTGAGCTGGGTCCTTTTAAGTTAAGCTCTGCTAACAGTGACAAAGGATAACATAAGCAGCTGTTTCTTTCTTAAATTTAGTAATTTAATGAAATATAGCACATATGCTTCTGCTAGTAAAAGGAGTACTTGTCTACTGCTGATTGTGTTTGCTGTCATTACCATCTCTTTCAATCACATTTGCAGATGACTTACAGTATTTAACTTGTTTCCCATATCTGGTTCTGTTGCCAAGGCAGCTTTTGGCAGTCTCTTACCCATCTGTGTTGACCTGCAAGAGCATCTGCTCTCTCACTATGCCTCAGTCACACTTTGGACTTGCAGATCTCAGAGAGCAGGAGGCACAGTCAGGATCTGAACCATTAGATGTTTGTTGCAAGAGGAGGTGAACACAGGGAATGTGTATTTTGCAGAGTAATTAAGGCTGGTCTGAATAAAACAGAAAACACAGGGTTTTATTTGGTACTTAACTAAATTGCTGCTTTTGATCACAATGTTCTGGAACCCAGGAGGGACAAAAGCCATCTCATGTTCTTGGCTCTTTGCTACTTGTGGTGCTCAAGAATAAATAAAACTCAACAGACAGAGTGCCCCAGGGCCAGGCTGTTGGGGCTTTCTCTTTGCAGAGAAGCATTATATCTGTATTTCTAACCAGAAGAGGCAAATTTTGAGATATAAAAACACAGGAAATGGAATTGCGCCTTTTTCTGGCTGTGGCTTTGCTAAGCTAGCTCTATCCTATGTAATTACTTTGGCCAGATGCACCTGCTTCATCACTGTTATATACATGGTGGTGCTGCCAGCCCTTGGACATGACTCAGAAGATGGCAATGGACAGCTGAGACTCCACCAAGAACAGCAACCTGAAGTGCGATATAAAAGCGGCCAGGACTCGCCTGTTTGTCTTGCCCCAAGAAGGGTGGAACTGCTCCCAGGCTCAGTGTTGTAGGTAAGCAGTTTTGGAAGCTGTTCCTCATGGAGAGCAGCTAGCTGTCCCACTCCGCCCAAGTTATGTGCAAGAAGGTGACCCAAAAGATGAGCCAAGAAGCACTGTGTCTCCAGTCTGAGTAGGAAAAGTGGAAAAAAGCAGCTAAAGCTCAACAGCCTGGGGCTGAGATGTGACATAAACTTAAAATGTGGATAAAACTTCAGGATATTCTTAGCTTAATGATTATTTTGGTAGCAAACCTTAGGAGAGTTGGTCTCCTTCAGTGAGCTGTGTAACTGCTTTCCAGGACAGTCAAGGTTTGAGACCAAATCTGCTATTTTTCACTTAACAGTGAGAGCTCTGTGTAGACTGGGAAAAATATACCAGGCACAACTTGTGCCATAGGAAGCAGAGTGTTCAGAGGTCACTCCTAAGGCCTGGCTACCACCACTATAACTCTACCATAACATGGCAACAGCATCACGATGTTGATACTAGGCAGACAAGATGCTCCAGTGCCTTTCTGAGAAGGTTGAAAATGTCACTTTTTGCAATGGCAGGCTAGATTTATATGCTGCCTGAACACTGACAATCAAGCAAGACCATTCAGGCGAACTGCAGGTCCAGGAAATGCCTGGACCTCACAGTACAGTGATATAGCATTCTTATATTGCCTCATGTAGACTGATACAAAGGTACTTACTCAAGCCAATTGCTCCAGGAAAGCTCTTCCTCATGAGCAGGAGAAAGATGAGGCAATGAAGTTAAGAAGAGTAATGTGGAAATGGAAACAGAACAAAGGGGTATAACAACAGTGTGAAAAGAGAAAAATGTGGGTGATCTGGCAGACTGATGTGACTGGATCCAGATTTGAGCTTCCAGGCGGCTGAACAGAGCTGGCATTCTTAGTCTAAGTGAAAAATGACCATATTTTCAAAACTGTCAGTGCCTGACAACTTGAGGCTGAGATAAAGATAATTTCTAGTCCTAGAGAGAGTAAATTTGTGGAATGGGCTAAAGATAAGTTTGGGCCTCAGTTCTATACTGCGGTTCCCCTAGATGTTTTCCTATCTCCGCACCATTTCTCCAGCAAGTTTCATGGGTACTTCAAAAAAAATTCTATCTCTATGCACCAAATCATGACTCACTTGAATAATAACATACGGCACAGCCAGGTAATCCATCCTCGGGAAACTGTGGAGAAAGAGATTAAATAGGTACTGAAAGTGCCTATTCCTATATGGAAACCTGTACTTCCTTTCACTTAGTCTTACGAAAATCTCACTTCCAAATAAACTTGTGACTTCCCCATTCCCTTAACCAGGTCCTGTCTGAGCCCTTCTCATCTGATAGGAGTGGTCAAAACCCTCATAAGTCTAACTCCAAAGCGAAGGGAGCCTTAACAGGAGTTAAGGCTAATGTTAAATGTAGTTCTGTTGTTTGACCAGTGGGAGGCCCTTAGAGACCATCAAGTTGTCAGTCCATTAAAAATTGGGATTCATGTAGCCCTCTTTATCTGCAGATCTGCAAGTTCTTCTGAGATTTTTGAGAAACAGTTCTTGTCCCAGTTTTACAGACTTGAGATATGGGTAGAGAGCTGAGAGGGCTTTTGAGTAATTGCAAAATAAATAAAGGACAATAATTTGAGAGATTTAAGAGAATATAGAATAAGTAATGTCCCTTCCCTAACAAATAATAACATCATGTTCAGACACTTTTATTGTTTTTTCCTTAAACTTTTGGTTTGTCCTAGGAGCAGTTTAATAAAATCAAACTTTACAGCTATTTCTTTCTTTTGTCCCCATATTATGTTTAAAATTAGAAACTATGATTAAACTCATTCCTTTCTGGTTCTAGACAACCAAATAGCCAACAGAAGTATTTTGTCCTTTTCCTTTGAACAATTGCTTCAAACACTGAGCTATTGTAACTTTCTGGATCACCTCCTCTGTTTTCTATTTGTTTTATTGATACAGGTTTGAAGCACAGATCCTCCTGCCTAAAGCAGTCCTCTTAGCAGCTGTGATTTAACCTGGAAATGTCTCTTCAGCCTTTTGAACTAATTAATCTTCTAGTAAGAAATGAAAGCCTGCTGGGAATTATCATCTTTCATAAATGGGCTGAACTTTGGTCTCAGCTGCTTTTAAAAAAACCTTCCTGTATGAGTCCCTCCAAGAGCTAGGAGTTACAGAATATGTCAAACAAGGAAGACACCTGTCCTGGTTTGGACACTAGGGGTCGTTACTAAAAGACAAGAGGCATAATAGAGAAGACAACAACAAAAGAATTTATTGAATCTATGGGATACTATACACATAAACCAGTAACAAAACAATTACCTGACAATAAAAATACGCAAAAGAAATAACCCCTTTGCTGCTCTGGGACAGCTGCCGGGCTGTGGAGGGGGAGGAACGAGTGCTGCCATGTGGACAGTGCTGGGGAGGTGATGCAGCAGGGTCCCACTCCAGAGCTACTGGAAAATTGAAAGAGAGTAACAGTAAACCCCAGAGGTTCCAAAGGGAAGAGATACCACACTGCTGTAGCTGTTGCGTGGAGCTGCATGGTCCTCTGCCAGCACTGCCTGAGCTGTGGTGACACCATGCTGCTGTCCACACCAAGAGAGAGCCAAGAGAAAGCTGACTTCCATTTCTGCTCCTTTTATAGTGTGTCTGTTCTTGTCTTTTCCCGTGCTCCCTTTCTGGTGCACGCTGCTTCTCCATTGGTCGGCAGTCACATCACACTGGGTGCCGCCCCCTTTCTGGACCTCAACACAAGGAAACATGGCGGCATTTGCCACCAAAAATGCTCGGAGGCAGCATTTGCTGCGGGAAGGGGCTGCCACGTGCCCTGCCGCCAGCACTGTGGGGACCCAGAGAGAGCCCGAAGTGCCAGTAGCACCTCACATGGGGTGACCTCCCTGGCCATGGCCCTGGGCAGCCAGTGTTGTGCCCGCTGCTCTTTGCACTGGCTGCTGCCTCCAACATGTGTGTGCTGCCTGCCCCCGTACGCTGCGGTGGTGGGAGGCTCTATGCACACTCCAAGCCGCGGCACATTCAGTGAGGGCTGCAGCGCACCCAGTAGGGGCTGTGCTGTGTCCAGAGCTGTGGTGCCACTGTCCTGTTGCTGTTTCTGCCACACAGCAGTGGCCTGCTCCTGGCCTCAGCCCAATCATGGTGGTGAGTGTGGGCTGGGTTGGGCTGAGCCGGCCTCACACTCACAGCCCCGGTGGCAGTGGCATGCTCTGATACATGCCTGGTGCACTGCCGCTCCCAGCCCCAGCCTGATCACAGCAGTGAGTGTAGGGCAGCGCCGGGCCAGGCCAGGCCAGCCCTACAACAGCCCTGCCTCACTCCACAACCGGTGAGGCCAAGGAGAGCACGTGGGAGCGGCACCATCTCCGCCTGCCGTGCCCCCGTGCTTGTGGCCCTGCTGAGCCACTGACCCCTGCCGCGCCACATGGGGTCCACCCGCTGAGGCACCAGGGTCCAGCCATTTCACTTGCTTCACTCTCTCAGGGAAAAGACAAAAATGTTTTAAAAGACACCTCCATCCCCCTTTCCCTGGTTAACCCATAACAACACCCTAGGCTGAATGCCAGATTTTCTGATTGACAAAACACCCATATTTAAACTCTCACCGAAATATCTGTTTATCAAGATGATGGTAACATCTGCATTGATCTGTTCACCAAGCTTCAAATGCTACTATTTCATATTATTGGGTAAATAGAAAATGCATAGGAACAGCTTCATACACAATGAAAAAATATACTAAGTGGAATAACAAAAAAGCATTGTAACGTTCCAAGTCTCCCTCTGAAGGTATGTTAAGCGACTTGTGTTAGAAAAAAGTATTTTTTTCTTACATGTTCAGGTTATGATAAAAGAATTCAAACTGTTTGTAAATGTACAGAGGTTGATTGAAATTTTAATTCCTTACAGCCCTTGCCATCTCTGTTTATAGAAACAACCTTTAACTGTGGGACTGCAATACTTACTGCTCCTGATGGCAGCCTCAGTTTGACCTTGATTCGGTGACATGTTGAATCCCAAAATTCATTAACAGAAGCAAAAAATGAGTGATGTGTGCATATTAACTAAAGTAACTAGTCTGTAATGATCTCTGGAAAACAAAGATCTGTTTTTATATGGTTTTAGACCAATAACATTTCACTGCTCCTCAGCTTTTCCCATTCTGGGACTAGTGGCATTCAGAGTTTTTCAAGTAGGGGGTCATGAAAAGATGGGTGCTGGGGAGGGGACTTGGGCAGAAAGGTTTTAAAGATATTTTTGTCAGTGTCAAGACAATCTTTGAAAAAAGTGTGATTTGACCTTTTGAAGAGAAAGAAAACAAAGCATTTCTGTTCTAGTGCTGTCAACCAGCTTCACACAGAATGTTAGCTTTCAGACTGGGGTGCCTAAAAACAGATTAACTCCTTTTGTAGTTAAGCAGCATATTTCTTGCTACCTAAATATGAATATGGATAGCCATCTTCAGGGAACAACTTTTGAAAACTCAGTGGTAAGGATTATTGTGGACAGCCCTGCAGGGAGCATGGCAAGAAGTTTCATAACTGCAATGGATGAAAAGGAAGAGACTCACTGTACAGTCACCTCAGATTTTAGAAGTGCAGCAAGATTTGCAGCTACTAATTCTCAGGCATATCATAGCATCAAAGAAAATGGTAAATACACTGACAGTTTTGACTCTAAGTCTGCCCAAGTGTCAAAATGCACCACATAAAACCCAGTAATTTAACAGCCAGATTAGAGTTTAAAATGTCACAGAGATGAAGAAATAAAAGCACAGCATCTGATCAGTCTAACCTGGTTCCTACAGCAGAAGATTTACACTTATATTTGCTGTGAGGTTGTTCTGTTTCACACCAGGCGCACATACTCCTGGAGGTAGATTTATTCTGAGTGAAGCAACAGGGCAGTGGTCTGTGAAGGACACAGCAGGGGTGACAAAAAGGAGAAGATCAAGACAAGACAATGTGCCACCAAAGGAGGAGAGCAGACAGAAGAAAACATCTCCTTTACCTTGAGCTTCTCAGGATGACAGGAGAGGAGTATGTGAAAAAGAAAAGTACAGCAGAGGGAACTGTAGCACTGAGCAAGAATGATTAATACCATTTTATTTTATTCTTACATTGAAATAATGGAAAAATAGGGCTTTTGAAGAGACTTTAAGACATCATCTAGTTCACTCCTGTGGCCAAGACAGGATGAACTGGTTACACCCTTTCTAACCAATGTTTGCCTAAATTGATGTAAAGAAAGATGTAAAGAAAGACCTCCAGTGACACATTAAAAAATGTTAGTGGAAGCTGTACAAAAGTGAAATAAGGCCAAGGGTTTATTCTGTGTATTATGCAGGATCTTTCTATTTAAAAACCTGTATTAACTCTGGCTTTTTTTTTCCCCCCACAGACTGACATTACCAACAAAAGTATGTGTCTGACAACCACAACTAGATCCCATTTCAAAGAAAAAGAGTCCAGCCAGGTACCCTTTGGCCCAACTTTGTGATTATTTCTGCCTGCGTAGCAAGGTAGCTTGTCCCACTAAATTTAATCACAGTTTTTCTAGGCAGTTTCCCCAATTCATCATGATAATTCAGAAGTCCAATCTTGCTCTCAAACACGGCTTCAGTCTTGCCAAAAACAGCATGCCTTGTAGACTTCTGAAGTGCAAAATGTAATATCAGTTGTTAGGAAAGTACCAGGCAAAACCATATTCAAAAGAGACTTTTGCTGAACCCTGGTCCTTCTTTGACAATTAACACCTTGCTGAACATTAATTCCCAACCAGGTTTTCCTCCACATAATCCCTAGCTACCACAACTTTTTTTTTTCAAAAGTGAAGCCATTGCAACATATTTTGCTTCCTGCTCTCCTCTATGTGAAGTTTGTTACTCTATTATAAAGGTAATTAGATTGGTTTGATATAATATGTTCTTGACAAATCATATTTAGTTGCTGAATCATTATAAACTTGCTTGTGCATTAAAAAACAATACCAGTTTCTTTCGTACATGCCTGGAGATGACAGTCTTTACCTACCTTTTTGTTTTTAGATACCTATTTTATTAAATTTTACTCATTTTATTAAATGAGAGGCTAACCAAGGGAGTTACAGGAGGTTTCTGTTTTCTCTCATCCACAATCAAACTTCAAGAGTAAAAAAGGGTGACACCCTTGGCCTTAGAATACCCTACCATGTTTCTTTAGCCTTTCTACTTTCTAGTTTGCTTTACCACTTGTGCTTTTTTAAGCTTGTCTCAGAAAATGTAAGTCTTTGCAAATAATATTTTCACATAAATCCCTAAGTGTTGTTATGGGTTTTTCTTGGTATAAACCGATCCATCGCATGAACTCCTTTTTCAAAAGTCTTGTCAAATCTAATGCTTTTGCATCACAGAGACCATGCTTCTCTTGGGTCCCCTATCTATAAGTAAGAACATAGGTTACTCAAGAATTCTCATCTACACTGTTTTATCTGTTTCCTGAATCCACTTGGTCGACTTCACATACAGGCTTAATGACCAAAAACCTAACCAAATAAAAAACTAGGTCCTCATATATGAGAATTCAGATCAGCTTTACAGTAAAAAAAGGTCACGAAAAACTCCAGAAGAAATCAGGTTTAGTAATAGAAGGCCTGTGTAATAACTTGCTCTATTCTCCTTGGAAGTCCCCAGGATGTGCCCAGAATTTTGAATTATGGTCAGCCTTGCAGTAGCATTGCCTCTTCTCAGTGCTGGCTTTGCTTCTGTTTAGTGTTCATCTCTGCCTTCCCTTCCTCTCAGTAATTTATAAATATGATTTGAGGACACAAGCACCTATATTCTATCCAGAATCATCTGCAGTGTATAAAGGTAATTTCTCCTATAGCTTCTAATGAGCTGATCCTGTAAGTGTTGTTAATTGCTCTTGCTAGGCCTAAGCACTTGGGATATCTTATGGCTAGAACGCCTTCATTCTCAGCCAGCATGCCTGTTCCTTACTTTATACATCACCTCCCCTGTACAATACTACCTGTGTTTCAAATCTGCCATTACATAACATGCTGTTTAAACAGGTAAACTTGTGATTTAGAAATATTACCAGATTTCTATAGATGTGCTCAGCACACGCCGAAAATTGCTTTGCCTGTAGGAGTTGCCACTTTTTTCCCATCTCCTTCTAGGTGTGCCTGAGGCTGCTTGGGTGCACTGTAGGCTGGCTGCTCTGGCAGAGCATCAGCCATGAACTGATTTCTAAAATGTCAGAAAGGCAGCAGACACCTTTCAGGAATGGACACCTTTTCTTAAATAGATAAAGAGCCATTACAGCAATGGATGAAAGAAAACAAGAAAACAATTATCACTTGGCTACAAAAAAATTGACAACAAAAATAATATGCTATAGTGTTTTACTTTTTAACAGAGAGGAGAGTCAAGATTTTAAAACCAGTATAAATTATGTTTTAAAAACTGGTCTTCATCACTTCTTCTCTGATTTTCTTCTGCTTAAATAAATCTAGACTTTAAATAGCTTTTCAATATATGCTTTCTCTAAAGCATTCAAATACTGAAGATCAGAAAATGTTTTGAAGGAAGTGTTAAGTCTCCTTATCTAACTCCTGTCTCATGTCAACATGACAAATGTTGATGGTTCTTTAAATAGTTTAAATAGTTGAAATATATTTCTATTGATATATTTATAATAGATCTCTTTAAACAATATTTAATTTAATTACCTCCTGATATCTTTTTTTTGGTGATTGTAATATACAAAGAAGTCACCTGAATTTGCCAGTCCATGTAATTATTAATTGGCAATCCATTAGTGAATACCTCACCAAATTCAGCTTCAACAATTGCTTCCCTGAGGTTTTAAAGAAGAAAGTCTATTGACTTGGAGAGAGAATGGGCTATTAAATGCTGTAGATTCTGTTCAATAACTAATCTGTGCCAGGTTTCTATTCAAATGCTGGATCTTAAAATCACTTCTGAGAAAACAGTTGAATAAAAGAAAGTTGTAGCTCTAACTGTATCAGATAATTTCCTGAGAGCTGTGGGCAATTTCCAGCTTTACATCCAGCAGGCTGTATAAGCAGGAGCTGGTGGTACAATTAACATCAGTCCGTAATTCTGCCACTTGAAAGAGAAGACAGGAGCTTCAGCCACTTCAGAAGAAGGCCCCAGGAAACCCTTCTCCATGGAAAAAGCAGAGCTGATAGGTTCCTCCAGGCTGATCAAAAAACACTTTCTTCATCTCCTGCCTCACACTGGCAGTGCTCCTCCAGTTCTCTTGTTTCCCCTCTGCAAGGAAGTACAAGAGGCACTCTTCAGAGGGAACAAGAGCAGCCTTGGTGCCTGTAATGACACCTGGGTTGTTCCTGCAGGGGTGAGGTGGAGGGGACCCGTGCTTCCATGGAAGAGTGGTGTTTGGAGTGTGTAGTACTGGAGAGATAGAAGAGACACAGGTGCACAAGAAATAACTAGATTTAGTAACTTTCAGTAATTACACTGTGGCATCATAGCTGGCCAATGGCTTGTGATAACTGCTTTCTTTATAGACTTTCATAAGGTTTGTCTATACACAGACATGTTCAGATTATTTCAAAACCAAGCAGATTACAACAAGGAGAGTTTTAAATTAATTTTGCCCTTACATAAGGCATTGGAGCTATGGCAGTCTGAAGTAGACCTCAATAGCAGTTTGAGAAATAAAGGACTTCAGTCCCCTTTGAAGGTCAGTTTTTCTCTCAAAAACATAATCCCTCTTAAAAGTAATTCAAAATCAGGCACGTAAAAATGGCAGAGATTGAAATAATTATTATCTTGCTTGCATTCTGTTCGGCTTTTTCTTTGGTTTCTTAATCTTTATTCAATAGAAAGCCATTTTTCAGATACTGGCAATGTGTAACCTCTCTTTAATTTTCATGGATGATGACATGAAAGCCCAATGCAACAACTAAAAAAGGCACAAAAATTTCCCTGATTTAGGATTAAAACCTTCAATATACTTACTTTACTTGTTTTTCTACAGTATTACGGATTTACTAAAGAAATTATCTGCCACTCAGAACAGAAAGACTCACTTTATGCTGTCACAGAAAGGTGGAAGCAAGCCAACCATGGATTTTTTTTGGAACAGATTAAGGTTCACTTGTCACAATATGAGAGAATAACAGACATATTGAAAAAGTGCAATCTGTGACTCTTACATTTTATGAGCCAAAGTTGTTTCAGCAGTTTCATGCTTGAGTGTCTCTGAGTTCTGTGGAAGCTTTTGGAGTCCCCACGTGCTTCCAGATACAAGTCTCAAAAGTCAACTTTAAGTCTCTTGTGGGGGGTTTTTAATATTTCTGTGTATATTCAAGGTCATTATATATCCTTAAAATGTTTTTGACCATACCTCAGCCTAAATTGTTACATTTAGTTCATAATTATTATGCTGACATAACATATTTATAATCCATCCACCACGTTAGACGGACTGCGTAACAACCAAAACAAGACAAAGGGTTTCTATATTAAATAGAGGATTTATTTCTCCATGTACCAATTTTCTTGCCTTTATAGTTTTACTTTTTCCATTTTTTTCCAGGTTGTGTTTCAACTACACTTATTTATGCTTGATTCTTCTGGTAAATCCAGTCTTCTCCATGTTAGTAGTTTCAGAGAATCTACAAATCTTTAAATCATGGAATCAAAGTTCCATGACAATTTAAAGTGGTTCAAAACAAACAAGAAGCAAGGAGTTGTCACCTGCATACCATCACTTGTATCTGAAAAGAGTGTTAATACTGGGAGAGCAGCTACACCAGAGTTCAAGTTATATAATTTAAATAAGCTATATTGATGTTTCAAAGGACTCTAATTTCGAAAATTCCTGTTAGCTTGTGTCCTGAGATTCCTTTTATGTGCCACAGATGTTGAAAAACATTTTCAACAGAGAAAAAAAACCCACACACCAGAAATAAAACTTTCTGCAGCTGGGTTGCAGAAATGGTCAAAGAAAGTAAACCAAGTAATTCTTCAAAAGTTAAAATGTTATTTGTGTACACAGCTTTTGTTCCTTTCTTTGCCTTGTCTTGCCCGTGCCCTTGCCCTTGCCCTTGCCCTGGCCCTTGCCCTTGCCCTTCCTTTTCCCCTTCCTCTTCCCCTTCTTCCTCTGTTTGTCTAGCCTGTACACAATTTCCAAGTTTGAAAGTGATGGAACTGTCTCATGTTTTAAAAAATACCCAGGGAATAGTGGCTGTAGGTTGTGCTACTGCATAATTCTGAAAATACTTCCTAAAAATTGGCTTAATCAGATTTGTAAAGCTGAGTATGTCAGACATTCATCTACCAACATATGCAGATTTTATTATCTCAGGTGAAATCCCCTATTGGCATGGAATTTACATCACAGAGTATTTCTGCATTCTGTGGTTGACATGTATAATTTTCAGATGGAAATTAGTGTGCATCTATCCACTAAGGCTAGCCAGTATGTCCTAGAAAAGGTTATTCTTGGTGTTTATGTAACAACAAAGATAACTTATTACATCAGCACTTCACTGAAGTGCTCTTTGCATCATATTGCAATTTAAGATTATTTTTTAGTCTCGTATTATGCCTAAATAAAGATATTCTAGTCTGTTATTTTCTGAAGCACAAGACTGTTAGCTATTATTCTGATGCATCTCTTTTCTGCTTAACGAGAAAAATGCTGCTATACCACCAATATTGTTTTCAAATCAGTAAGGCTAAAAAGTAGCTGATGGCTATCAGCTGCTTTGTCTCATTACTCACATTTTTACCTGTTCTTGTGAGGGTAAAATTTTTTTGGGGGTCAGTACAACACTTATGTCCAGAATCTATGCCTAAGTACCAAGACAGATTCTGTAGCCTCTGGAAGACTGCCCAGCTTTGAACCTTCCACCAGACCATCAACAGGTACAGGGTTTTTTTCCATAGTGACAGAACACTATTCTTAGGGCTGTCAAAGCTTCACCTTGGAGATTAGATCACAGGTTGATACACCAAATGCTTCTCATATGGACATATCTCTGAGCACAGAACTCTAGGTGGGTTAGTTTGCAGCAGCACACTGCTCTACCCCCAAAGGGGTTCCCAAGACTTGGGGTCTCTTGGGTGCCCATTCTTGTCACCCATCTGCCCATAAGATATAGAAACAGGGGACAGCATGTAGTAGAGACTCCTGGAGGACATGCTGAGTATCTCTAGGGGCAGGAGTGTGGGGAACACCCAGTCAGGAGGAGAGCATCTTGCTGGCCATGGGGCCAGGCCAGGGACAGTGCTTTCCCATAGGTGAGCAAGCAAACATAAGACTCATGCTGGCCCACCATTTTCCTAACCTCAAAGACAAATGAGTAATTCAGACGAGCATTTATACAACAATGGATGCGGATTAGGATGATGCTGGGCTTCCCAGGGGGTGAGTAGAATAGAATCACAAGATGAAATACTGTATGGAAAACACTGTACTCATGGTGTTCCCACCTGCTGTTGCTGCTCAGTTTACAACCATAACCTCTGCCAATATTTCTTCCATTTCAAATCGCAGCCTATGCTGCAGGAAGCCAAGTGGTTTTGCCTTCCCAAAACTGTGCCTCTTCAGAGACACCCTCAGCAGCCTCAGCTGGCTCTTTCCTTCAGGAAAGTGAAGATCAGTGCTGGCTCAATGATTAAAATTCACTTCAGTGTTGCCACTCACACTCTCCTTCGTGGCTCTTGCTGTTTTTGCTCTACCCTGTCCTCCATGTTATAATCCTTATAGTCATACTTGGCAGATATTTGTCCTGAAACTTAATCACACCTACCATATATCAAGTGTATCTTCTGTTATTAGGCCTGCAATTTACTGCTGTCTGGCTGTGTCCCAACAGATGATTTGTGTCCCAGCACTGTTAATACCCTTGCTGACAACTGACATTTTGTACATGTTCTTTAGCTCATCATCATGCCTTAGGCTGAGCTGAACAGCAGTGTATTAGGTATGAGTGGTATTATGTATGAGCCTGGACACATCTCCAGTCCCACAGCTGCAGGGACCTCCCACTGCAGACTTCTCCCTCCTTCCCGCTTCTTCTGTTTGAACTTAAGGACTCCAATTTGCAGTTTGGAGCCACACAGAACTTCCCTACTGGGCTGGGTTTGGCTGAAGTGGAGTTAATTTTCTTCATAGTAGATAGTATGGGGCTGTGCTTTGGGTTTGCACTAAAAATACAGTTGATAATATAGAGATTTTTTTTTAGTGCTGAGCAGCACTTGCACAGATTCAAAGACTTTTCTGTTCTTCATACCACCCCAGTGAGAGAGCTGGGGCTGGACAAGGAGCTGGGAGGGGACACAACCAGGACAGCTGACCCCAGCTACCACAGGGAAATCTCACACCATGCTCAGCAAACAGAGCTGGCAGAAGAAGGAAGGAGAGAATGTTCAAAGGTACAGTATTTGTCTTCCAAAGTCACAAAGTCACTGTTACACGTGATGGAGTTTGGCTTTCCTGCTGAAATATCAGAAAGGCTGAATACCTATTTGTTCATGGGAAGCAGTGAATTGATTCCTTGTTTTACTTTTCTTGTGGGAAGCTTTTGCTCTGCCTATTAAACTGTTGTTATATCAATCTCCAAGTTTTACCCTTTGGATTCTGTCCCCCATCCCACCGTGGTGGAGTATGTGGCTGTGTGGGGCTGAGTTGGTAGTTTGGATTAAACTAGAATGCCTGCTCAATTTCTAATTTCTGTGAAAGAGTTCAGACGTTGGCCTAATACCAGAAGATAGCTATCAGAATTATTACTGCAGTGCACTGTACATCAGAATACGAATTTATGGTGGAGCTTTGTCTCATAAGCATCTTTTGGGAGTCTGGAACACAAAGAAAACAATACTTCTGTTTGAGGGTATGGGTATTTAAAAGCAAACACAGGGCTCCCTGCAGAGCCTTTCAGACACTGTCTATGGCAGGCTGAGAGGTCCATACCAGTGAGGTCAGCATGTCTATGGAGGTGGTGGTTCAGTGAAGGCTGGAGTAAAAGTACAGCAGCCAGAGTCTCTTAAGCCCAGTGGTTCTGCCCTGAATTGGTCAAGAACTCACTGCATACAGAAGGACACATGGACAGAAGGACACTTCATCCGTCTCCCTTTTCTTCACAAGTTCTTCCCTCTAATGTTTTTAGGTTTTTTCTTGTTTGTGTCTGTATTACAGATTCATCTTAGTCATAAATCACAACTGAGACTTTCCCCTTTGTTTTCTTAACCTTTTTCTTACATCATTAAGAGCATGACATTCATATCATACTCAATTTCCTTGAGAAACATTTACTGAAGATGGCCTTTGCAGCATCCTTACAGTGTTGCTGAAGCCTGTGTGATGCCCAGCCAAGCTAGTAATTTCCACCATCTGCTCAGAAGCCACACTGATGGCCACATCTTGCCCTAAGAATACAGACTTGTCTCCACGGAAGAAAACCTGCTATTAAACTTGGTGTAGCTTTGCTGCTGCTACAAATCCTCTACTTTGATATCATACCTGTCATGGTTTTACCACTAAAAAGAGTGGTACTGACAAGAGATGTCCGAGAGAAGCCACACACACACACACAAAAAAAAGAAAAACACACAAGTAACAGTTTATTTCACACACACAGAAAACCGACAGTGAAGTGCAAAAACAGACAAATTAAGCTTTCCCAGAGCCCGTGTTGGGATGGGAACGCTCTGGAATAGTGCTGGTCTCGCTGCTGGGGGCGCCGGAAGAGACGCCAGGGTAATTAGAGAGGGCCCGCGACCGACCTGAGGACCCTACAGAAGCGCGAGCCTCCGTTCTGCTTTCTGAAGAAAAACACTCAGACAGTTAGAAACCGCAAGGCCCCCTCCCTCTCCCTTCCCCAACCCCGGGAAGGGATTTCAGTGCTGATGGAAAGATGTCGCCTTTTAAAACCGGGCTATGGTCGCGGAAAACGCTAATCCGCCCACCCAGGAAATACCACAAGAAAAACGCGACCCCCCGAGAAGCAGTCCACCCCCGGAAAATCATGAGCGAACGTGACCCCGAAAGAAGCAGTCAACCCCCCCCCGGGAAATCCACACCGTGCTGTAGCTGCCGTGTCGCTAGACCGTCCGCATGCGGAAGCGCGTGGGGAGCGATCCTGCTACTGTGGTGTTCCACGCCGAAAAGAGGATGATGGCATCCGCTCTCCCTCTTTTATAGGCGACCCTGCTTCCCGTATGCGCAGATGGGCTCCAGGGGTCAGCTTTTCTCTGATTGGATAATCAGCACCCGGGGCCCGCCCCAGCAAGGCCTCGCGCGCCCACAGAAATGCCAGGACAGGCCAGAAGCGATGGAAGCATTGGAAGTGCCGGGACACGCCGGCAATGGCGGCGCCCAGCCGGGACCGCCGTGCGTGCATGTGGCGAGAGCCACTGCCACTGCCACCGGACGAGCGCGGCTCCATCGCCCGCCCGGGCCACGCCCAGGAACGCAGCACATTCATCCAGGCGGCTCCACAGATCCGCGCCGCTGGGGGAGGGGGGCCTCCGCACGCCACATGTCCCTCGCCCCAGGCCAGGCAAACAGCAGCTTCCCGCACTGAGCCCCCCATGCCCGCGGATGCTGCTTGCCCGCAGACGCTGCTCACCCGCGGTGCCGCCGCGACGTGCCCGCAGGCTGCACTCACACACATACACACACACACACACACCCCCCCTTCCCCCGGCCGGCAGGGAATGGGGGGAGGGGAGAAACGATTTTATTTTTTAACCCACAACAGTACCATAAAGAAAAGAAATAACACATCAACCATAGTTTTTTTTTGTTTCAGATAATATTTACCTTCAGGTCGCTTATGCTGCTTAGAAGAAGGTTAAGCCCAGGTTTACTCCTACCTTCTGGATCATTGCAAATCTGTACCTTGAACTGAACTCCCAGTGAATTCTCTTCATTAAATGTACTACGATGAGCCTGATAACCACATAGCAGTGCTTCTAATTCATAGATGCTGAAATCCTACCATCATGCCACTAACCTTGCTCTAGATGCATCTAAATTGACTTCTCCAAAATTAATTAGTTTCAGTGAAGGTTTGCCTTTCATACATATTCAAGGAATCTCCTCAGTAATAACTACAAATCTTAGGTAATCTGAACATACTAAAATCTGAAAGATACACCCTGGAAAGAATATTGTCTTGGTAACTGTGAGGTACCCTACACTATTTAGAATGTCTCAGTTGCCTTTTTCTGAAGTTAGATAGGACATATTTTTATCCTAAACTTGTCAAATTGGAGATCAAAAACACAAACAATGTAAGAATTGATTTATATTTTTCCAAAATAGAGAAAAAATCCAAATTATGATACTTTTCAAGAACAGACAATCAATCCTTTTCACCAAAAGGTTCAAATGATTCATCACCCAAATAATTTGATATCAGAGACTTTGTTTCTGATTTAGAATAGTAAATTCCTCTTAAATCCAAAACTTTTGAATTGAACTAAAAGAGAATGTCATAATGAGGTATGTGGGCCATTTCATAATTCTGTAATGTTATTTAAATGGAAAATTCCATCTTCCTGCTGAAAAGCTTGTCTTCATGACAGCATTTTTCTATGATAAAACATTATTCACAGAGGTTTCATTTATGGTACCTTCTTATTCACTCTTAGGAAATATGAGAGGAACAAACTACATTTATATTGACTCTGAAATAAATTATGATGTTCAGTCTTGGGAGATATTTATGTTTGTATTCTATTACACTATGTCCAAGTCTCACATCTATAAATACGTTTGATTAATTTTCTGCCAGAAGGACATTGTAAACCAACATAAAAATAATCAAAACCCACTGTTAGTACAGATATTATTACAGCTTTAGCTCTGATCTGAGTTTTGTGGAAACATCCTTTTCTTCATAAATCTGTTAAATAACAAATATGGTGCTCAACAAAAAGTGTCATAAACCTTATTTTCTGATATAATCTAATGAACACTCAAAAAATCTACACTTCTATAGGGCTCTGTGAAATTATTTTCTGGTTTCCATGTACTTTCCCAGAAGAAAAATGCATCAACATAAAACAGATGACAGCAGGGAAAGAGTGAAATTTCCCAGATATGACATACTAGGTCTTGATCTTTATAACAAAATAAATTTAAGGCCAAAGAAGAATGCTTTTGTTTGACATGTTAATTCCTTTGTATCAGTAAGTCAGTCCGTAGACTGCGTTGGAACATCCTTGTCATGAGCATGGCATATTTTAGAAAAGTAATAGCTGTGTCCAGTATTTATTTATAGGTCATAAACCAATAGAAACACAGACTTGTGTGTGTAGGTTTTCACTTGGCCTGCTACTTTGACCCTTACAGGTATCAGGAGTATCAGTTTTGTCTCCTCTTACCAGTAGCTCCTGAAAAAACTCCTCAGAAAAAAAAATTTGCTTGCATGCATGAACTTTTCATCACTCCATCTCCCTTTGATCTAGAGTCTCTGATGTTGTCACAATTTACAAACTTCAAAAGTTTTATGACATCTATTGCATAAATCATTGTCGATTATTTCACTCTCTTGTTTTTTGTAATCATACTTATTGTGTCAATATTCTGTTCTCAGGGTTCTTACATATTGAAACAAGAAACATTTAGAAAAACAAAAGTAATGTCTTAAGGTACGCATTTGCACTACTTCTTCATATTAAACCTGTAGCAAAACCTGTTGTGCTCTATACAAGGAAGGAGACCTGGTATCACTGCTTACCTCCTGCCTAGAAAGCAGGTGCTGTTTGTTGCTGCTGGTTGCAGAAAAGCTCAAGATATGACCAAATCTAGTGAGAGTGTCAGACTAGTCACTACTTTGGGGCTGAGAGAAAAATCTGTCCTCATGGCCAGACCAGCCTAGGCAACTATTTTGCTTCCTACCATCAACCCTGAGATCAAGTATTATAATTTTAATAGTCATAGAATATGTACTATATATAAAGATTGTCATGAGAAGAGGGACAGAAAAAAGAGGATTTCTGCCCAGTCGGTATTAATATTTTTTTTTTTTTTTGGTCTATTCAGTGTCCCACTCCCCAGAAGGATGTTCAAACCAGTCTGTTAGCAGTCTCCTTAATCGAGACCCTTCATTAAAAGGTTTGCTGAATTTGGATGGGAAGTTTTTCAGGGACTTCACTTAAACAGCAAGAGAGAGAGAGAGATGCCCCTCAGTGCGCCCCCCTGCGTGTTATTTCAATGTTGAGAACTATCAGCACTGTAATACCACGGACTAACTCTGATCAGTTCAAGAAATCTCAAGTTTATTAATAACAAATCATGACAATTTAAAAGGATTTGATATGTCTTGGATAATGTTTTAACTACAAAAATACAATGTGGCTATGTACAGGCAACCTACTAGCAAGCTACACAAATGGGCACAGAGCAACTTAATAACAAACTCTTCTATACTAGAGCAGGGAAACTAAAAGTTTTTATTAGCAGAAAATATCCACACTAGAGCAAAACAAAGTGTTAAGTATAAAAAAAAAAGAAAGAAGAATTAGATAATAATCACTTATCCTGAGGTATTCTAAGTGGAGTGGAGGGAGAGGGGCATTCATCAGTTACCTCCGCGAATAGAGATGGAACTTCCCCCCAGTTTTTTTCTAGGTTTCAATCTCTTTTTATATAATTTTTCCTCTTAGACAAGTTTGAGTGACAGTGAGGCAAATAAATAAACCTTTTGGGAGTGTTAGACTATTGTTTTTGGATAGACAAAGGACAGAGATAGAGGCCCAAGAATCATGTCTGATGTCATGCCTCTAGGATGTCTTGGGAAGAAAGGCTGTGAGATTTCTATCTCACCCCATTCTTTGGTCCAGGAGCAATTTGATTCAGTGCTCCTGTATGTAACTCACATACATAAGAAATATCTCTCCACTGGGAGACACTAACATCAAAGTTAAAGGCAAAATGAAGACAAATGTCACTAAAATAATATTAAAAATGAAAAGGAAATAATTGTGAAGATAGTATTTTTTCACTTGTCCTTGGTAATTTCCTGAGTCACAGTGGGAACGTAACTAGGATATAGCAACAGAAGCCTGCCAAAGACAGAATTGGATTTGGTTTTATGGATTTTCCATAATATGACAATTGTTTAAAATTACTAAAAAGTCATCAGTAAACCCATGGAGAGATGAGGTTTAATTTTGCAGCTGTTGTGAGAAAATCTACACAGCAGTTCCCTGAAGTAATTTGAATCATTCTCTATCTGTCTAATATGCAACAAGGATCCCTTGTTCATGACAAAAAGCAAGAAATACACTCCCAAAGTCTCTAGCTCTGACAGCAGCATTTGCAGTGAACACTTTTCAACTGATCATGTAAATGTCCTGGGAAAGAGCAGGTGATCTACCAAGGTCATGGTCTTTACAAGGTGTTCAAAGGACCACGCCAATTTCCTCTAGCAGGTGTGATCTCTCTTTCTCCCTTCCTCATGCAATTTCTGTTTGAGGTGGCAGATTGCTTTCAAAGACAGAAACACTTTATCCTTCCCACTTCCTTCTTGTCCCAGGCCCTATGGTTTGTGCCATATTTTCTTAGAAATACAGTTGTCTTCCTTCAAAACAATAGGAAGGAGGTAAAACCTAATCCCTGTTTTAGGTTCAGGATTCATGAACAACACACACGCGCGCACGAGCACACACACACACAACTAATCCAAAAATAACATTTATTATCCCATAATGATTGATATAATTGATAATTGCTACTGATTCCTTTGTCTATGTTTCCCCTATCATCTGTCTATGTTTCCCCCATGAGCATAACCACAGACGGAATACTCACAATACACAACAAGTCAGGGTGAACACACCTCAAGTAAGGAGAGACAGCTGACCAGCACTAATTCTTAGTGGATGTTCCCAGGAGATAACACGATCTCAACAGAAGGATGCGTGCAGCTCAGCTACCCCCAGCACAGGCACAATTTTATACAGTCCCACGGTCTTGCCACATAGGGCCAGTATGTGCCAAAAGGTGGGGGCTTCAAGCAAAACTCCGCCTTTATGTTATATAACCAAAAAGATCTGTGCACATGCGTCCCCCTCAATTCAGGGGTTTTATGCCCCCTCCTCACTTATAGCCTTCCTCTTCTTCAGCTCTCTCAGTGTACCTTTGTCCTACTAAACTCCTTCTGAAGTGCATTTGCAGTTGGGTTGGCCAGGTGTTTTGGCTGACTTTCCCTTTCTAGAAGGGAGATGTTCCTGTTAAGTAAACAAGAATACATAAATGACTCCCTCTTAACCTGGAATATAAGGAGCTGCACACTGCTCTTAATAATATATGTAACTATCCAACTTATGTGTCCTTCAGAGATAAAATATATCACTATTCCTATTACACCCCAAACATATTCCTCTGACACTATTTCTCTTGTTTACATCTGGTGTGAACTGTGTTTATACCTGTCACTGTGTAGCGTTTGAGCTTTCTCTCTTTTCTAAGTTTACGTAAAAGCAGCATATCTTTTCTTCACAGCAATGAAAAAACACAGAAGAAGATGGAGCAAGTAAACTCAAGTACTCCCAAAATGTGCTTCGAAGCCCCAGACTTTCTTTCTGATCCAGTGTCCCTGACACCTCTCCATGAAAAACTGGTACTTACATTTGCCTTTGGGCAGGTGTATTGTATCTTTAACAATGAACTGAGCAACCTAATGATATGTGGGATAGGGCTTTTGTGGGAGGAGGAAAATCTCACACAGAGGAAACTGTTTCTTAATCTCAAAGTACTGAAAGTGGCTGTTTCAAGCAACTTTTTACCAATTTTTTTTTTAATATCAATGCTTTTCTCTAGCAGTTCAACTGTTTCTGGGTATTTAAACAATTTGTAAAACAAGCAGAAAAGAAACCAGGCTTTCCTATAGCAGTGATCTGTGTTAAACTGGAAGAAAACTATGCTGTCTAAAATGAAAATTGCTAGTTAGAGGCCATGGCTCGAATACTTCTCAGTGGGGAGCATTTGGCATCCTTGTTTAGCTCAGCTGTATGTAAACACTAATGCACGCCTTTCTGCCTTCAAATTCCCTGCAGTTCAGTCAATAATGCATATCATTCTCCCACATGATTTTTGTTTTCACATCAGTCTGATGCTCAAAAGCAATATGGACCCCAGTTACAAAACCTTCATTGAGAAAAATGAGCATTGCTGTCATATGCTTCAAACTCAATCAATTAGACAGATCTCAAACTGCTACAAGCTAGTTAAATCTGGAACTGTCATCCTGCTCAAGTCATTTAAGCTGCTTGGATGAAGCATGAATTTGATAAAACTGAGGCAATTATTGCTCTTTGGTTGCTCTGCTAGTTGTCTTTTTTTTTTTTAATCTTCCAAGGGAATGACTGTTGAGATTCAACTATTTAACTGGCAAACAATATACTGTATAATGTATTATCACATAGACGTCAAAACAACACATATTAAGCTTTTAAATTCCTTGCAAAATGAGTAGAAAAGAAATTTCTGTCTTGGATCAAAAGAGATATCTCAAAGTGCAGTAGTTGTAGAAGTCTTACAAAAAATTATAGAAGGAATTGTAATAGGCAAACAGGACTAAATAGCATTTTTCCTTGCTCAAAAAACTCAGATCTGAAAAAAACAAGCTAATTTTTGGTTGCGTTTATCTCTCTTAAACCACTCTTGTAACAATGAGAACAGAAGGTTCCAAACATGATGACAAATTTAAAAAAAAACAAGTGAAACAAATTGTCAAGGATCAACAATTTGGTGCTTTCTCTGACAAGAACACTTGAATTACAAAATCATAGAATATCCTGAGCTGGAAGGGACCCAAAAGCATCATTGAGTTCAACTGCTGGCCCTGCACAAGATAGCCCCAAGAATCACATCATGTGCCTGAGTGCATTGTTCAAATGCTTCTTGAACTCAGACAGGCTTGATGCTCTGACCACTTTCCAGGGAAACCTGTTTCAGTGCCCAACTACCCTCTGGGTGAAGAACCTTTTTCTAATATCCAATTGAAACCTCCCCTGACTGGTTTCTTGCTAGCAAAATTAGTAGCCTCTTGGGTAAATACGATGGAATAGGGGAAAGCCAGAATTTTTCAAATTTCAAAATTTTCCAAATGGAAAATCTATAGTCTTTGTAAGAATATTGTGGAAGGAGTCAATAATGAGATGTCATATGTTGATTTCTGAAGGTTTAAACAAGTTTCCTCAACAAAGATTCTTTTCAGACTAAAAGATTGTTAAAGGACAGGAACAAAAGGTTAGAAATAAAAAGTTCATATTTTAAAATGTAAAGGTTGCTGATGGAGTACAACAGATATTTGTATTTATAAATTAAATGGAAAGAAAATAGTAGTAGAATCATAGAATTGTCATGGTTGAAAGAAACCTTCGAGATCATCAAGTCCAACTGTTAACCCATTAAATAAGGTGATGATGCTTGACAGAGAGGTGATCTCTGCTGGACAAAGATCAGGTAAAAAGGAAGTCTGACAAAAAGACGCTTAGAGGATTTTACAATTTGTCCCTTAGGAACTGCAAGAGTTCCTATGGCAGGTTGCAGAATTTCACCAGCATCTAGTGTGTGGATGAAACGGTTTTAAACCTACCCAATTTTGTTGCTATTGATCCCTGCATAGCGGTCAGGGTGGAGCCTGGCTCTGGCGCTGGAGCAGCTGTTTCTGCTGGGTGCGATGCCGTTTGGTCAGTGCTGCCCCCTTCCCTTGCCACGGGAGCTTTGGGGAAGGCCGAGTGCTCTTGTAGCCCAAAACTCCAAGAAAAGGGTCCAAGTGCAACTTCTTTTGCAGATTCCTTTCATGACCCCAGATCTGGCCTGTGACGGGCTGACCCTGCTGCTCTTCAGCCTGGTGTTGGACCCTGCTGAGAATGACAACGTGCTAAGGGGCAGCATGGGGCAGGAGATAGTGCAGATCCCTGAGGGAGACTGCATTGCAGAAAGTGCTTCTGGAGCAACACATGGAGTCTGGGAAAAGACAAATCAGGAAGATCTAGGATTCCACCCTGCAGCCCAGCTGCACACCCACTGTACCCCTAAACCTTCCTGCTGCTATTGCTCCCAGCATCAACATGGTAAACCCACCAGCTCCATTTTCCCCCAGTTAATCAAGCCCTACCTTAGAGCTGCCCCACAGCTCCTGCTCAGTGATGTCTCAGACTAATGGGATGTTGGGGCAGAAAATGGGGTGTTGGGGATAATCCCCTGGAGTGCAGGGCAGGGATCCTGTGCTCCATGTCAGATGTTCAAGCTGAAACCTTTGACAAGAACCCTGATTTGTTCCAGGAAGGACCATGCTACAGCATCTTCTTCAGGGCTGGAACAGTTCCTTTGGAGCCAAAATCCAGGTGGAGCAAAGAGCATGTCCTGGATTCAGAGATCCCAACTCCGCTGGAGACACGCAGTGCACCCATAGGTGGGAGTAGAGCTGGGGGTACAGTAAGAGGAGGTGAAATAGGTGGTCCTGGCAGCCTCAGAAGCAGGATCTTAGTCCAGAGGGCTCATGTTTGCATGGGCAGCAGCAGCTCAGGGTGGGCATGCTCCAGCACCTCCATGTCTTTCATGACTCCAGGACACTCAGACTGAGGTGTTCCTATTGCTAAACAACTCAATTATTAAAATTCTTTTTCCAGGAATCAGACACCTGAGGTTGCTGTGGGAAACGTGGAGCTGAGAGTTTCTTTCTCATCCTTCGGTGATTGTGTGCAGGGCTTGGCCACAGCAGCAAATCACCCAGCATTCTGTATGTATGATTGTCTGCTGATCCCCCCTTCTCTCCATCTGCCAGGTTTGTAGACCCCATCATTTTCCTCCAATTCTCTCTGCCTCTGCCTTTGTCTCCACCCAAACCACAGGCCAACCCTGCTTATTTTCCCCCTCACTCCCCCAGCTCCCAGATTACTCTGCCCTTTCCTTGCACAGAAAACTGAAATTACTTGAAAACACGGTTGATGATGAACAGAAACAATTTTTACAAATAAATCAACTTCAGCATTGGCGTAGGTGCAGGGGAGTAACATGGGCAGGACACAGCAGCCTGGGGAACTGGAGCTGCCTTTGTCCCAGCAGTCATGACTACAGCAGGGAATGGTTGTGATCCACTGCAGTTGGCACTGGATCAGTTTATCCTCCTGCTCAAGCTATTTTGTCCCTTACGAACTACAGGAAGTCCTGCATTAGGTCATCAGAATCTGTTGTGGCAATGAAATGGGCATAAAATTGTCTGATCCTGTTGCTGTCAGCTCCTGCATAGTGGTTGAGTTGGAGCCTGGCTCTGGCAGTAGAGTAGCTTTTTCTGCTGGGCACAATCCTGTGTGGACCAGGATCCAGCTGTGGAACTGCTGAGTGGAGGAGCCATTTGTCTTTGGCTCAGCCTTTCACTAGCTGGTCACTCCCGTGAGCCAGAAGCAACTGGCACTGTTTTCTTTGTAGGTGAGGGGATCCTGCTGTCACCCTGCAGCCAGGAGAAAGGATTCAAGTGTTGTTGAAGGGCTGCTGCCAGCACTGGGGCTGACTCCTTCTCTCCTAGCCTCTGGATTCCTGGCACAGAAAGGCTCTGCCCCTTGGCTGGGAGGAAGTTTAGGACCTTTCAGGTTGAGCTTTCTCTCATCTCTGAACAGTGACCCCAGCTGTGTGTCACATCCCTGCATTTCTGGACTGCTGGAAGCACTGGGTTAACTTTCTGGAGGACACTGGCCAAAGATTCACAGATGGGAAAACAGAGGGTAACTCCAGTAGTGACAAGGATCTGGGGTTGGATGGATGAGTTAGGACAGTGGCCCCATTCACCATGTGCCACTTGGTGATGTTCCTGGGAGGCCAATGGAAAGAGGGGTGAGAGGGAGCACAGCCACACGTGGCAGCTCAGCATTTCCCAGCCCTCTGCTTCCCAAGACAGAAAGCAAAGCAGAGAGGAAAGGAACAGAATGGGAGTAGCACATGGTGCTGAAGACTGAGCGCCTGCCAGTGCTTTGGGGACATCCTCATTCCCTGCTCCTTATCTGGCCCTGATGAAGCAGTGTGTGTCTGTGAGAATCCATTGTGAGCCAACAAGGAGAGGTGCCATGCTGGACCTTGTGCTTACCAACAGGGAAGAGCTAGTAGGGAACGTAGTGCTCCAAGGCAGCTTTGGCTGCAGTGACTGTGAGAGGGTGGAGTTTGCGATCCTGGGGCAGTGAGGAGGGCATGCAGCAAACTCACTGCCCTGGGCTTCAGCAGAGCAGACTTTGGCCTTTTCAAGGACCTTGGTAGAGTCCCATGGGAAGGAATGCCATCCAGAGGTATCCTGACATGGTTGAGAGGTGAGCTGAAGGAAACCCCATGAAGTTCAACAAAGTGAAGTGCAAGGTCCTACACCTGGGTCATGGCAATCCCAGACATATCTATAGGTTGGGCAGAGAAGTGATTGAGAGCAGCCCTGTGGAGAAAGGGTTAAGGGTGATGGCTGATGAAAAACTCAAGATGAACTGGCAGTATGTGCTCAAAAGCCAGAAAGAACACCATATTCTGGGCTGCATCAAAAGAAATGTGACCAGTAGGTCATGCTGGGAGAAAGTGATTCACCCTCTCTACTACAGGTCATGAAGGAGTTGATATTTCTCGTCTACTCTGCCCTTGTGAAATCCCACCTGGAGTATCATGTACAGTTCTGGTGCCCCCAACGTAAGAAGGACATGGAACTGCTGGAGCAAGTCCAGAGGAGGGCCATGAAGTTGATTAGAGGACTCGTGAGTTGAGAACCACGGATTCTGAATAAACAATGAGGACAAGATTTAGTCAGGATTGCATTAATCAAGAAAGAATACACACCTATAAACCGAAGACTGTTAACAGGATGTTGGAGATGACCCTGGCTATCACCTCATCTACCAAACAAAAGGTCAGTGGTACAACCTTCCAGAAGAGGATTCCAGGGCAGAATCTAAGCGGAGTTTGTATAGAGACTGGGCAGAGACAGAGAGGGACTTGTGTTGGTGAGTTCCAGGCACTAATCTGCATTAACACTGCCTGTTCTCGGAAGATACAGTTTTATAGCAGTTAAGGCGTTGGCATGGCAGCATTCGGGAGGCAACTTTGGTTTGGAATTATCCCCGTTGCTTTGCAGTTCTGCTAGTAAACCTTCCTACTTCATAACTTTCATGAGTTCTGAAGTTTGTTTCTGCAAATCACTGGAGAACCTCTCTTATGAAGACAGACTGAGAGAGTTGGGGTTGTCCAGACTGAGGAAGAGGGAGCTGTGGAGAGACCTCATAGCAACCTTCCGGTATCTGAAGGGGGCCTGCAAGGAAGCCAAAGAAGGACTGTTTACTGGGAAGTGTAGTGATAGAACAAGAAATAATGGGAACAAAATGACAGAGGGGAAATTTAGGCTAAGTATGAGGAAGACATTTTTTTACTGTGAGAGTGGTTGAGATACTGGAACAGGTTGCTCAGAGAGGTTGTGGATACCCCAACCCTGGCACTGTTTGAGGCCGTGTTGGATGAGGTGTTGAGAAACCTGGTCTAGTGGGAGATGTCTTGCCCATGGTGGGAGGGGTTGGGACTAGACAATCTTTAAAATTCCTTCCAACTCTTAACATTCTATTATTAAGAAACTGGGTATTTAAACAGCCAATAAAATTCAGTGTTGATAGGATGCAAAGTAGGACACATCAGGAAAGCCAACTCTAACTATATTTACACAGTTATGAGCTCAAAATTAGCCATTATCAGTCAGAACAGGGATTTTTCCTATCTGTTCTTTATAAAGAGTAGTTCAGTCTTGGCAGCGGTTGAAAAAAAAAACCAGCAAAACGGGTGTTAGGAATGATTATCAAAGGAATGAAGAACAAACCAGAAAACCTTATTATACTGTGTATATATTCATCGTGTGTCTACACATTGAATGCTGAATACAGTTTTGGTCTTAGTTCTCAGTATATAGAAGAAGGAAAAGAAACTGGACAGAAGGGAAATGAAGAAAAGCAACAGCCCAATTCCATCTCCCTGTGAAGAAATTGAACATATTGGGATAGAAAAGTCTGAAGGGGGTATAAGACACTAGAACATAAAATAAAGGTCAGGATGTAGCAGAGGTTAAAAAACATTAATTTATTATTTCTCCTAACACAAACTCTAAAAAATATTCATTGAGGTTATCAGATGGCAGTTTAACACAAAGGAACATTTTTTCACCAAATACATAATTTAGTGAAACAAATGGTTACCAGGTATGTGTAGGCAAAAGCTATAAAAGGATTAAAACAGGTTTATACAAAGTGTTAAAATCCACCAGTTCTGACTAAACATAAACACCACCATGAGCTCAGGACATTCCTACATCATGGGTTATTAGAGGCTGCATGAGAAGGAAAGCACAATGTATCTCTTCTATTTTTTTATATGGTTTGCTAAAGCTTTTGATATTAGTCTGCTGTAACATCGGACAACGAAGTAAATGGACCTGTGCTCTTATGCCCATAGATAAATATGTTACTAATAGATAATAAAAAACCCCAAAACTGAAAAAAACCCCGCAAATACAAGAAGACTATGTGATATGTTGATTTGTACAACTTTGTCAACAAATTTCTGGTATTGTGCTCTGAAACAGGTTACAGATGCTGCCAGCACTTATTAAAATAAACACTCTTATTAATACATGCAATCTGAGAAATATCGTGAAATGATCACTCCATTGACACTTAAAATTCTATATCAGCTGGCTATCAGGATGCTTGGTAGAGAGTTTCTGTGATAATTTTTCCCTATAGTGCAGTAATGAATTGGCCACTCAGAATCAATTCATCCAAAGAAAGGCCAGATGATTTCCAGAGGGACTGAAAGACAAAGCTAATGCTGCAGAAAAGAATAAAAATTGGAACCTTTTAAGTAGATATTCAAGTGCAATGCAGTTCAGAGGGGGCTCTAAAACCAATCTGACATTCTCTTTGGAAGAATTGTGAGTTTTGGTACAGTGACTGTTGTTCTGCTGCTGGGAAGACTGAAACTCAGAAGCAGATTTATGTGACGCTGATAATCCCTCATCAGCACACATGTTCAAAGGAATGCTGTGACATTACTCACAGAAGGCTGATTCTCAAAGTCCCCCCCCAACCAGTTTCTTCCTAGTTCCGTATGTAAGGAGATTTGAAGAAACCTCCACCCCTTTTCAGAGAGTATTAAAGACATGTAAAGCTCGGAAACCACTGTATCAGTTCAGGAGTGGGAAGAGGAGAGGTGTGGGCACCATGTGTGAGCTGAGCTGTTTGCAAGGATGGGACAGCAGATGAGCAGCTTGGAATCAGCCAGTCCTGAGCAGAGGTTTTCCTCGAGGCTTTATTCACAGGTGACAGTCAAGTATTACGGGTTCAGTTAGGAACTCTCACTTTGATTCTGCTCAAATCCACTGAAGAAGGTCAGGGCCAAGTTTTAACAAGGAAACTTTTGAAACATCATGGAAAGACTGACTTAATGAGATGAGAAAGGCAACAGAAGTTTGAGATGAAGAAATGTTGTTTGCTAGGGTTCCTTGAGCACATGCTAAAAGAGATGGAGGCTAGCCCTGGTAATGTAATGCAAATTCATGGAGCTTGAAGCAGACCAAAATAATAATAGAAGAAACACAGCTGCCAAGACAGCGCTTCATTATAACAAATGGACACATTTTAGAAGCATGTCTGAGTGGAAGAGATTGAAAAAACAGCTGGATTATTGTGTGGGTTCTATTTTTGATGTTAAAGAAGTAAATGTTCCTTGCGCTGAATGTCACTTACTGCTAATTAAACCTGTATCTTAACAGAAACTGTTGCAACTCATCAGTTGCTAAGTACTCTGCAATGAGAGTTTCTAGCTTTGAAAGCCAGACTGAGGTCTTGTTGTGGGTTGAAAACAAAAGTTCCCTCAGCTAAAACCATTTTTGCCTTCCCCCCGTCTTTCCCCTCCCTTTTTAGGGACAGGGAAAGGGCTTTTTTGGGCTTTTTTGGAGGTTTCTTGAAGGTTTTTGGGAGGGGAGACAGAAAGGGGCTATTTCAAACTGTCTTTCCTGTGTGTTTGAGGTGGGTTGCCATGGCGACGCAGCTGCAGCTCCCACGTGGCTGGGGACGGGGTCAGTCCCTGCTGCAGCCACGGCTCCTGCACGGCCAGAGATGGCCGCCGCAGACCCGTGTGGCTTGCCCGTGGGCGCGGTGGGCATGGCGCTTCCCCTGGCCTGCTTTGCAGGCGCGGCTCCATTGCCCCGGGCGCCGGCGGCTGCTGATGTTGCTGGGCGCCATCAGGCCCCGGCTCAGGCCCGACTCAGCGCTGCAGAGGTGCATGGTGGGGGCTCCCATGTGCATGGGGTGGAGCAGAGCTGTTGGCTGCCCCCTCAAAGCTGAGGAGCCGCCGCAGGAAGCAGCTGGGACTGGCGCGAGTTGGGGCAGCCTGGTATCGGTACTGGGACCCCCTGGGACACTGGGTGGAGCTGTGGGGGACCCGCACCCCCGGCCCGGGGTCAGCCACGTGGTGCCATGTTGCCATTTTGGCTCGTAGAGGAACCTCTCGCTAGGGGTGGTTCCCGGGCGCTGACCGTCCAATCCAAGGGGCGACTTGCACCCGGGAAGCGCTCTGTGACTGTGCGAGATTGGTCCCCTATAAAAGGGTGAGCACAGTGGCCATCTTCCTCTTTCGGGATTGGCAGTGGTGGAGACAACATCTCCGGTCGTCTCCGCGCTGAATTTTTCCAGTGGCATGGGCGGAATGGTGACTCCAGCAACACTGTCACGGGATGAAGACCACATCTTTCCATAAGTGGTGATATTCCTTCCCGAGGAAAAGGAGGGTGGGCGGCCGCGATCCTTTAATTGTCCCGGTGTTTTTCAGGAAGCTCTGGCAAAGACCCAGTGCTACCCTAGCATTTCCCCCATCAGCCGCTGGCCCTGGAAGAGATTAATTTGTCTGTTTTTCTGTTTTTATTGTCGGTTTTCTGTGTGTGTAAAATAAAACTTGTTATTTGTGTTGGGTTTTTTTGGTGTGTGTTGCTTCTATTTGGTCTCTCTTGTCAGTACCGCGCCTCCTAGTGGTAAAACCACGATAGGTCTCTATTCAGCTGTGAGACATTTCAAGTAACCAGACTGCCTCATACACGGGGCAATAGACACAGAATTCATTTTGTAAAACATGAATTGAATGTTTTTTTCACAAACTCCAAATTCCCATCAAAACTGCTGCAATGTGATGGATGGAACTGCAGTCTGATGGACTGGCCACGCATCCCAGTGGTTTGGGGAACACAGGTGCAGCCTGGCTTCTACCACTGCCTTGGCAACGAATGTGGACCATGACAACAGGCATGATTTTCATTCTCTGTGACCTTATCTCTTCAGGGAAAGGGCCCTTGGACTGGGACTTGCATCACCTTGTTGAAGAAATATACACCTCAAGTGGCCATCACTAAGGTCCCTTGAAGTAGTAGAGTGGAAACAACACATTTGGGATTTGAATTGTCTGTTCTATTTTAGCTGTGTGTGATAGAATGGGATTAGTCTCACAAGAGCTCCTTTCTCTCCAGTGATGACAAGGGAACTGGAGGATGGCTTATTCAATATCTTTCTCATGGATGTGTCAGTCTGAGCAAGTGAAGCTCACTCTCACTCTTTGTACAGTGACATCCCAATGTCAGCAGATCTCAATGTCTGCAAGACTCATCATAGAACGGCCCAGGAATCGTGTTGTATTTTTTTTTTCCTGTGTTGGAAAACATGACTTTATTAGTAATGAAACTTTCAGAAGAAATGTAAGAGTTGTGAAAACTTTCTTTGGGAATGTTTCTCATATCCAAGATGTTGTTCCAGGTTCAAATATACATTATTAACATAAACACATTATGAACTGACCCATAGCCCAGGAATCAGCACCCTTATCTGAGAGCCAGGCAGTTTAAATGAAGCTCAGGTGTCTGCTCTGCTGGACCTTCCACAACATGCAGGGTGCCTCAGCCATGAGAGTACTCAATAAATTCTGGTGTGCATGTGCGCGTGTGTGTATGCGTATGTGTGTGCGTGTAAAAGTGTCAGTGAACAGAAGCGAGCTTTCCATTGATCTCTGCCTGCACTTCAGTAGAAATGTTACTTCATTAAATGTAGAACTGAAAACTGAACACAAATTTCAGGATTTGACCTTATATGCATGTGGTTAATTCATATACACTTTCTACAGTAAGATAAAATATAAGTAGATGTAGGCTGTTTTATAGGAATTAATAACTGAATTGTAAGAGTCAATACTCCAGAGCACAATTCATACCTATTAACCTGAGTCTGCCTGAAGCATTCTGTTCTTTCATCATCATTATTAAGGTAAATGAAAATGAAGATCGAAAGTAACAATCAACCTTCCCAGGTTGCTAGAATGCAGCACTTGTGAAGCATGTCTAGTCTTAGAAAAAGTGCTATTTAAATGCAATATGCAATAGTGTTTGTGCAGTGGCACTTAATTGCAGACAGGTAATTGCATCATATCAGGCTGAAAATTCATTCTGTTTTTTGTGGGTTTTTTTAAAAGCTTTTCCCATTCTTTTGCCTGCAGTAGTATCATATACAAATTTCCTACTTTCTGAATGTTGTCTTCTTCACCTTTTGATGCATCAGTAGTCTTTCTTTGGCATGTTTTACAAAGAAATATGTAGACAAGATATATCCATTTTTTTCCCCCCATATAAATTAGATAATAAAGAATTTGGAGTATACTTCTTGGTTGATTTCCTAAGAGAATAGAGCTCATATTGCATTGTCTTCTACCCATTTCACCCCTTTCCACCAGCAATCCTGAAATTTGCTGTCAGATTTAAACAAGATTTCACTTTGTTTCAAAATCCATATTTGAACCTTCTGCTGTTATTTTGCTCTTGGGACTCAAGACTTGACAAATTTTAGTTTGGATTTTCTTTTCCCCTGCCCTGCATTGTAACATTCCTGATACTTCAGGCTTTCCAGGCAAGGTACCTTCTCAGAAAATAGCTCTAGGTTCTGAAGAGAAAAAAGATCCTGCAAAGGCAAATAAAGCAAAATATGGTGCCAGTATCCTTATATGCCAAAACTGTGGGTTGCTGGGGTTTTTTGAAGCTCATCTTATGTGCACAAATAATTCATCATTAACCAAATATTATACAATAGCTGTAAAACATAAATGCCTGTGAAGTGTGTTTGGCTGGTTTTGCTCCTAGTGCACTGTCTTTACCTGGCTAACTTGGTGGCACTGTGAGCCATCAAGTGGGTCTCTTTCTAGGCTCTTGTTGTGATTCCTCTTATCCAGCCAAAAGTGATAGTTGAATTGCCCTCTGGAAGTACCTGTTTTCTTAGGGAAACCTTGGGAATTCAGACAGCCAGCTTAGCGTAGACATGTTGCCCATAGTGACCATGATACTGTGATGATGCACAGGAAGAAATCCTCTGGGGGAAAAAAACTCAAGGGACTGATGTAATTTGAAGACTTGCAGGAGTGGAGAATTTAATTTTGTATTTGCAGAGTAATTTCTTGGTTTCGTCTCTGCCACAGATTATTACAAGGCTTAAGGAACAGATCTAGAAGATAAAAGAAGCATTGAAAATATTTATTAAAATTAGAAAGAGAAAAATTTATTAATTTCTCTTCTAATCCTTTGCTGCAACTGATGAATCTCTGTCTCCTTTCAAAATCATAGATTAATTGAAGAAAAAGTCTCATCTTTTGCACTGCTCTCTGTCAATCAAGCCCATCTTAGGAAAATTCAGCAGGGGAGGTGGTTCCTGTGAAATATGTCTAGTTTCTGTACAAGGACCCTTCTAAATGCTATGGCCCCTTTGCCATAGATTTTAGCTGAGGAAGCAAGCTGCCAACAAAATTCAGAATTTAGCAGGACATACTTAATATCCAAGACTAGGTTGGTCTTCAGTCTAGAAAACTTGAGTTTAACAGATGTGAATCTCTTGAGTGTGGTTGCCATGGAAGAAGAAAAAGCCTTCCCCACTGCCTGTCAGATTTTCACTGGACTCACATCTCTATCCTGCTTTTTTTTTAATAATTTTTTCCTCTATTGATGTATTAATTTAAATATACCTAAAATAAAGGCAAAATGTATATGTCCCAGCTTTCCTATAGAAAAGGCTTATTTGGAAGCATAGGTAATTCATGAAGCTGAGTGCTTACATCAATCACTGAGGTCAGCTAGTGTTTTAATGCAGATTTGCAAGACTAATGAACAGAGGTAAGAATACATCTATTGAATAGTTTGCAATCATGCGACAGGCTGACATTTTGTTTCAGAAAACATTCATTAAATTATTTGGCATAGCAACTAAGTGAATAAAAATAAAATTATTTGTAGATACAAAACAAAAAAATTCTCTATTCCTGCTGAATGCATGGTTTACTGTGAGTCACTTGCACTGAATCCAAATATGAACTTTTATGATCCAGTGGTAGAAAATAACTAATACGGCAGAAACAGGTATTAAATGAGGAGAAAATAAAATTAGGCATGTACATGCTGGACAGTCCTTAATACTTGAAGGTCGAACTCAGATATACTGAAAACTTCCCCACCAGGACTATGCCTTTTTCAAACTGACTGTTCCATAACTCAAACTATCACATTGTATTAATAACAGCCTAAACATTCCTCTTTGAAACTCATCTGTTTGAATGACAACTTCAGCAAAGCATCTGAGAACTTTAAGTGCATAGTCATTGCTTATGTCAACTTCACTGTCATGGAAAGAAACATTACTTTTATAGCCAAATTCTTAGTGCTATTGTCCCCATTTTACATAGGTGAAGCAATAACACCTATCAATGAACAAAAGATCAATTTGCAACAGTATGCTACCCCAGGTAAGCATCATTACTATTTAATGGGTAAGAAGGACAGTAAGGGTTTTCTTTTGTGCATTTGACTGAGTCAGTGCAAATATTTCAGCTCAATAGCCTGAAGGCAGTCGTCAGTGTAAACAGTTCCTCATTAAATATAAGCTCTGGCAGTTAGATCAGAAGTTAATGGTTCTTCAAATGTGAAAATAAAAATAACAGTAGGCTTCTTCCTATGATTCTAACAGAATCATTTATTCACTAGAGGAAAGATTTCATCCATGCTTGTGGTTAAGGTCTGTGTCTGGGAACACATAAAAAAATAGAAGGTTTTGTCTCACTAAACAACAAGCACCACATGCAAAACCTTCACTCTGCACTCTAATTCTGGAGTGGCGAGAAAGAAGGAGGCAGAAAGTCCACATATTCGTGGCAGATATGATCTGTTATATCAGCATAATATCATATCATCTAACAAAAAAAAAAGAGTACAATTACAATAATTATAATCAGTCAATCTGCATATTATGCAGATTAGAAATAGTGTGAATAAGTGGCAATTGGGGAAAGATTTATAGGGGAGCTGCAGGCAGAGTTTGTTTCCTTTTCCTTCAAATAGTTTAGTGCTTGCTGGGGAAAGCCTGAGGAGGTTGTATTATACAGCTCTGGCGTTAGAGAACTCCTGAGCATAAGAATTATCCTAGTAGATAAGATCAAACTCTACCCAGCCCAAGTAGATCAGACCCTATCCAACCCAATACTTTGCCTAGAATATTAGAAAAAGTCAATGGAGGGCACGCAAGCTTCAACACTTTTAGTGGTCCGTTACCCTAATACTGCACCAGCATCCAAAACTATTTTATTAAGTTTGTTAAAGGTAAGGTTAGATGGATATGCTGTTATTTCTGAATTCCATTTACTTTCCACCTTGAAGATATTTTAAACCTGTGTCATGTACTCTTGTCAGATTCTGCCTTAAAGAGCCCCAGCCTTTTCAATCTCTCTGAGTAAAGCAGCTGCTTCACAGCCTTGATTTTTGTAGTTTCCTTTATCTGCACTCAGTCTCTAATTCCACTCCATTTCTCTTGAGATAAGAAGACCAGAATAACCCACAGAACATAGTACAGGACTTAGTTATATATAGAAACAAAATGATACCCTTTATTTTATTCCTGGTTCCCCTCCTGATGGCGCTCAATATTTTATTGGTCTTTTTGGCTGCTAGTGTTTGTCCAGTCAATCATTTTTTGACCTGCCAATGAGTACTCCAAGATATCTTCTCTGCTACATAGTAATTGAAAATAATGGAGGTGTGTTTTAGATTATTTTTGCATCACTTCATATTTCTCTGCCTTGAATATATCTGCCACCTTTCTGCCCACATGAGTTCTTTCTGGAGTTATTTGCCTGTGGTACATCACTGGACTGCTGGAAAAAGCTCAGTACCATCTGCAAACTTAGGGATTTTAGTAGGGACTCACTTCTTCAGGTCTTAATTAAACTGTTCCCAGCACTAGTCTCAGAAATGGGACTAGTGGTTATCGATTCATGTTTGTCCTGAAAAGTCTTACCTGTTGTTTCCTATTTTCAACAGTTTTCATTCTGCACAGATAGCCTTAATACTTACTTTTTTTTTCCTCTAGAGGTACCAAAACATAACAGTTATCTAGAATAAATAATAATAAGATCAACAGACACATTAGGTAACTATTAAATACAAAATTTAGTGGCATAAGTCTAATTCTGTCAGGCACCTAGGAAATGGGAAGAGAATAACCTAAGTTAGCTTTTCTTCCCATTATTCTGTTTTGTCCTGCAACACTGGATGTTTGGTTTTCTCTGCCATATACCTTTGGACTGGTTCACCAGTCTTTGGTTTCCTTTCTTTATTGGACTGAAATGCATTGAGGCCCAGTACAGTGATTAAAAACTGTTGCAAGGTTAATATTGAAATTGTCTGTATAGTAATATTGAGGAACATAATATACAGGTTCTCAGATGATGTCTGAGAGCAAATTATGGGCTATTACTACAGTCATTTTATTTTTGGTTTGTGTCTGAATGTTTGTTTTGCTTTTAGCTTTGACTTCTCTGTGGAAGACACAATCGAAGTGGTGGTCAACAAGCCTAAATGGTCAATAAAATTCACCAACCAAATACAAGGGTGATGGACAAGAGTGTTTGTGGTGCCACACTTAAAGAGCTGTAAATATAGGCTTATTGCCGTTTTGACATGTTTAACACTAGTTTAGTATCAAAGTGAGGAACATACTGTGTACTGATAATTTGAAAAAAACTCTATGTGGTTGAGCTTCTTGGTAGATTTGGATAGATCATAGGCTCCATCCAAAGGTTTGAATTCTAACAGCTTACTCCATATTTTATTCAATGTTATTAGAACTCATGAGCAAAAAGGGTCAAGCAGTTCTTGTCTTTTGGCTCACAACAAATCAAAGGCTTTTTATATTTTCTTTGAGACAATACAGGTTTTCTTGAGACTGCTGTCACTTGTTTGGCAGCTCCTTGCCAGAAGAACAGAAAAGAATAAAGAACAAAGGAGTTTTCCCCTCTTTTCCTGCACCTGATGGTATCTGTCTCCAAATGGACATCTGTAGCTTTACAGAATGCTCTGATATCAACAAACTTATTTTGATTCTCCAACACATCATACAGTTTCTCAGAAATGCAGTACTATTGCCATTCATCATTTCAAATGAAAGTTATGTACTTTTTTTCTAGTCACTTTTTTCTGAGGAGACTGCTAGCACTAGACTTTGAAAATTCAATGATACTTAAAAGATTCTCTCTAAGCACTCTAATGCTATAGCTGATTTGGGCATTTACTTCTCTTTTGTTTTCCCCCTTGACTCTTAGTCTTCTGCTCAAGGAGGGTTATAATGTTTCCTTTCTTTAATATGATCTCTCTGTGCCACTGTCCTGGCTCTCCAGTGTTCTCCCAGTCACTATGAGTCCAAGTTGGAGCTACAGAGAGCTCACTGGCTAAGTGGGGTGGAGACAAGTTTCCCTTCCTTTCAGACACCAGATGTAGTACGGACTTGGCATTATCATTTCTCCTGGTGTCCAAGCTCCACCCTGTCCTCTTCTGATGGATTTTGAAGCTCCTGCCCTCCCAGTCTCACTATATATTCATAAAATGCACAATGCTGGCATTTCAGCTTTGTTACCAGAAAAAGCCATTTAGTTTAGGATTCAGATACCTTTCTGATGAAGACAAAAGAAGGGAAGAAAAAGAATACGTATTTGTATTTAAATTTCAATTAGGAATGCTTAAAACCGATAAAATTGGTGCAGAAAGTCAGGGAGTATATGGCAGGTCAGACAAGAAAAAGGCCATCGGAAAAAAGTGTATCAGTTTCATCCTTGAAATTCAATCAAATTCAACATTGTTCTGATAATCAGTCAGGAGACAAAACACTGCAAGTCTACAGCTTAGTTAACCTAAGCTTACCCTTCTGTCTCAAGAAGTGGAAATTATTTTTTTACAGTACCTGAACTCAAGACTTCACCATTCAGAGTAACAAATGCTGTTCACTTACATATGAAGACATTAATTTCCATTTTCTAAGGGTTGTCGCTATGATTACCATGGCCTTTTCAATAATGAATAACACTCAGAACATACTAAAATAGAAAAATACCTAATCTTGTTCACCAAGAGGAAAATTAGAATTAGTCTTTTTGTATGTTGTTCCTGTCCCTAGTTACTGGAGTTATCATATTGTTTGCAAGATGGTGGAGTCATTGCTGTATCACAGAATCACAGAATTAAGAAGGTTGGAAAAGACCACTAAGGTCATCGAGTCCAACNCACTTTTTTCTGAGGAGACTGCTAGCACTAGACTTTGAAAATTCAATGATACTTAAAAGATTCTCTCTAAGCACTCTAATGCTATAGCTGATTTGGGCATTTACTTCTCTTTTGTTTTCCCCCTTGACTCTTAGTCTTCTGCTCAAGGAGGGTTATAATGTTTCCTTTCTTTAATATGATCTCTCTGTGCCACTGTCCTGGCTCTCCAGTGTTCTCCCAGTCACTATGAGTCCAAGTTGGAGCTACAGAGAGCTCACTGGCTAAGTGGGGTGGAGACAAGTTTCCCTTCCTTTCAGACACCAGATGTAGTACGGACTTGGCATTATCATTTCTCCTGGTGTCCAAGCTCCACCCTGTCCTCTTCTGATGGATTTTGAAGCTCCTGCCCTCCCAGTCTCACTATATATTCATAAAATGCACAATGCTGGCATTTCAGCTTTGTTACCAGAAAAAGCCATTTAGTTTAGGATTCAGATACCTTTCTGATGAAGACAAAAGAAGGGAAGAAAAAGAATACGTATTTGTATTTAAATTTCAATTAGGAATGCTTAAAACCGATAAAATTGGTGCAGAAAGTCAGGGAGTATATGGCAGGTCAGACAAGAAAAAGGCCATCGGAAAAAAGTGTATCAGTTTCATCCTTGAAATTCAATCAAATTCAACATTGTTCTGATAATCAGTCAGGAGACAAAACACTGCAAGTCTACAGCTTAGTTAACCTAAGCTTACCCTTCTGTCTCAAGAAGTGGAAATTATTTTTTTACAGTACCTGAACTCAAGACTTCACCATTCAGAGTAACAAATGCTGTTCACTTACATATGAAGACATTAATTTCCATTTTCTAAGGGTTGTCGCTATGATTACCATGGCCTTTTCAATAATGAATAACACTCAGAACATACTAAAATAGAAAAATACCTAATCTTGTTCACCAAGAGGAAAATTAGAATTAGTCTTTTTGTATGTTGTTCCTGTCCCTAGTTACTGGAGTTATCATATTGTTTGCAAGATGGTGGAGTCATTGCTGTATCACAGAATCACAGAATTAAGAAGGTTGGAAAAGACCACTAAGGTCATCGAGTCCAACCTATTATCTAACATCCCATCCACCAAGAAGGAAGATATTGAATATTTTTTATACAAATGTGTATTGTTTCATGAATCTTTATGCAGAGTAATTATTAGGAATCACTACTTTGCATGTGGTCAAGAAGAATGGCTTTAGGAAAGTTGCTCTAGAGCCTTATAGTTAATACATTCATTCTTTTCAACCGACTGCAATGTTTGCACCTTTAACATCATCAGTGTTAAAAGAAAAGCATAGAATCCATTCTTCAGAGGCTACCAAATCTTACTTTTAGAGCTGGTTAGGTAAGGGACAACTGCAAGGCAACAGATGGATATCATGAAATAGAGGGTGCGTAAGAACCTCATCCAGATACTGTGAGCCAGAGAACAAATGAGTAAAACAGTGACTGCAGTACAGTAATGATTTATGTATAAAAGGTAGACTAGCATCAAAAAGCAGAACATGAAGGCAGAAAAGGAAATAATTTTGAAGGCATTGGGAAAGCAAATTTTAAGGTGAAGGTTCTAGAGAAAAATCACTGGCACAGAAAATGAAAACAAATCCTAATTAGGTGATCAAGATGGGCAACATCTGTGGGGTGTGGAGTGGATTAGAAGTCATTTGTGCAAGAATGCTGCACAGAGCAAGCCTGGGTCATAAAGTACCGGGTCCATTAAGACCAGTGAAGTGCTGCAGAGGGGTGCAAGGCATAGGTGCTGTGATCAAAGTAGCAAACCAGGACAATTATCTGTACAACACAATTTGTATTGAATGGGAAGGACTTGTAAAGGCCAAAATTAAGAACTTAACAACTTTCACTCAGGCAGAAGAGGAAATGGATATTAACACATGAGATACGAACACATGAGTACACATGAGAAGGAAGGCTAGAAATGAAAGGTTTTACTCCACAACAGAACAGCAGGAGGTAGCTAAACATGTCTAAGTGATGGTTAATCTTGGTTTTCATGCCCTTGGACTATTTAATCTTATTTTTTATCTCTTTTATGGAAAGAATGTGTAATATTGCAATATAGCACCTTAGAAGCCACACATATATTGCAGAGGCTTCTTCCCTTCTTTCAGTCTTAACTAGAACTTTATTTGCCAGGCAAGAGAGGATTTGTGCTTTTAGACGAACCTTTTGTAAATATTGCCTGCATATGAATACTTGTCTTACCTCCAACATGCAAACCGGCCTGAAAAAAAGCAATAGCTGGGCTGTTTAGATTATCTCCCCAGCTGCATAGAGTCTAAGGGGCAGAAAAAGTAAGACTAGACTAAGCTGGTTCATGTAGGATGAGTACATAATGCCTAGAATGGCAATTTGCAATGAGGTGTATTTTCTTTTACTCACTGACTAGATGTACAGAGTTATATGGACACAAAGGAGCATTTAACACCATTTAATAAAATTAAAGGCAATGGATGAGTTTGGTGACTAAATGAGCACAGTCTGAATTCTGCTCTATAGAACCTCAGTCACTTATACTCAGCACCTGAGCACTTTTCTATCCATCACAGTGGGGATTACAACTTATAGTAGCCTCTTAAAAGGACCCTGCATGCTCACGTCTTAGTTCTCAGTAACAGAGGGCACTTTTGAATTTTGACCACTGATTTGATTGCTCTGAAAACTAGTTAAAAACACCACTGGAAATATTTTTTCTACTGAAAATTAAACTAAGCTTTTTAGGATCCCAGTGGCAGAAATAAACACAAGCACAGGGATTCCATTTCCTGCCTGATCACTTAATGCTGGTCCCATTCCCATCATGGTACACACTCCATGCATTTTAGACACCAATACGCTGCCACTCACAAACTGGCTCTCCATCTCATCTCCCTTTCTATATTTATCTCCCTCTAATTTTATTTCTCTTTTCTTCAAACTGCTCCTCCTTTGTAGATTCTCTTTTCTACTCCTTTCTTGTCCTTCTTCTGCTCGTCCTCACTTGTTTCAGTGGAATATCTCAATCCTTTCTCATCATTCCTCACTACAAGAGCTGGAAATCTCCTCAGAGTGACCTTCACAGACAGATTGATCCTTTTGCCTATAGGAATGTATTATGAAACTGCATCTAACCTTCTGCCTCTGCTGCCTGCAGCGTCTTTTCTTCTCAAGCTGGACCTAGACTGCATGCCAGCAAATTGACATCTGCAGTTGGAACTCAGTAACAGAAAACCAGAAACTGGCTCTTGGTCAGGTTTTCGGCTTGCATTACAAAAGAAAGACCAGTTTGCTTTTCTGATGAAAATAGCAACAATATACACTTGAAAATCATATTGAGAAACACCAATCTAAGGTAGTTCTGTACAAATGAATTTACTGTCCAAAAAAATGAATGGAAGCAATAGAAAACAACAAAAGATCATCTTTTGATATAGATGAAGATGAGAAACCTTGATCATACATTGCTGAGAAAAAGTAAGCAAAAGGACAAATCATCAATCATGTGGCCAAATTTCAGCTTGAGTTGCTAGCTTTTATTGGAGGTATTTCAGATTGTTTCTTTGAAGAGCATAAAACTGATAGACTTGTCTGCTGAGATCATTTGTGGTGGTCTTGTTTTCCAAGAAACAGTGGGCAAAGCCCATTTTCACAGAAAAGTAACAAGCAGGCAATGGGAGACAGTCCCCTTACGCTGCAGCTCAAGCACCCTTCCTGCCAGTCCTTCAGAGAGAAAACTCTTCCTCTCATTGTCCTTCAACCAGAGTCCATCCATTTTGACACCTCTGACATGAAACTACTCTCCTTCCCCAGCACTAGGGACCACAGAGCCTCCCATCTGAGCCATGTTGCTCAATCCTCAGATCTTCAGGCAGCTAGCCTCTTCCCATTCCCATGTGCCCCTGCATGGAGTTTTTCACCCTTATTTTCCATGAATGAAAAATTGAAGCACTCCCCACAAACTGCTTGCCATGGTACAAGAGCTAAGCCTAAGGCATTTAATTTGGGACTATGGGGAACCTCATGTGTTGCACAGCCCTGAACAGGAAACTGGATGACCCTAGGACAGACAGCCCTCCTGCACAGCTGGTCCAGACATCCCATGCTCTCATTGAGTCTGATGTTTTGAGGAAGTGTTAGCCCTCCTCCTCGGGCACCTTGGGTTTGCTGCATGCCTCACCTGCACTGAGGGAACTGTACAGCCAATGTGGGTATATTTGTATCTCAGAGATGCTGGTGAGCAACGTGGGAGTCCTGTGGGTGGGGTGCTGTTAGTAAGTTACAGTTAGAAGTTCCTAATGTTCTTGAGAGCTTTAGATGGCTCCTTGCGCAGCTCATGAACTTTGTCACTCCACTGTTTGCAAATTGTCAAGTTAATCAGGCATTTATGGCTGATATCTGTCTCAGCAGTATCCTTCCTCAACCATCTGGAAAAAAACATATTAAAAATCAATCTGAAATGATCAACACAATCCTCACTAGAGTATTTAAGAACAATTCTAACTGAAGCTTACTTGAACACTGTATTCTTTTTAGATTTTCAAGCATATCTGATGCTGAAAGTGTTTGTAACAGGTCTTGCTGTGTGGTTGTTTGTTAGGCTGTTGGTGGTTGTTTTTTCAGGAGCTCTAATAGTCCTAGAGAAACCCCAGCAATCAAAAACCCCAAGCCTCCAAACAAAGCCAAAATCAGAATGGAAAAAAATGCAAGTCAGTGCAGCATGTTTTCAGAGTATGTAAGGATAGTCATAGTATTGAAGGCTTAAAAGAAAATAATTTTTTTCTACAACAAAAAAAGAAAAAAAGAAAAAATGAAGAAAGAAATTATTGTGGCTGATTGTGTTCATTTCTATTCTGGAAATAAAATCCTTTAGGGGTGCTCAGTCAGGAACTGCTGTGACATTCTGTATGAGGATGGAACAAGGCAATTGCAGCCACATATCAGTAAATATACTCTTTCTATCTGGTGTCAGAGAGCATTTACAGACAGACAGACATGTCACATGTAATGAAGTTGTTAGGACAGACCATGTGACATCCAGCATTAAGTTGTGCAGTACTTAACCTCTTACTGTTGACATGGTTTCTGCAATCCAAACTCCACTTATGTGCACAGAAAGAGCCAAAGGGGAAAGAAACTGGGATGGGAATGGAAGATGTGTCCTGTAAGGCTTTTGGTGAACTGTCTCCAGTTCTCTGCTTTCTCCCCAGGATTTCTAACCCCCTTATTCCTAATGTAGTTCGTGGGATGGCAGGCTGATAACCATAAACAGACTCTAGCAATAGCCCTGTGCACCACAACCATCTCTATGTTATACTGGTTTGCCAATGGTCTTCCCGGACTGGACCAGTGTGAGAAGTTTCTGGAGGCAGGATGGGCTGGAGGAGGGACTGTAGATATGTGCTCCATTAAACTCATCTCTTTCACTTTTCTAAGAGTAATTTGACTGACAGCACCAGGACCTAAGGCTCTCCTCATAATATTTGCAAATACCACAGACATGCCTTGCTCCTCACACCCTGTAAAAAGACATTTCTTTATGTGGTCTTTAGACTGCGAGCAAAGAAGCAGCTTATTGCAGGGATAGATTCCCATGGACTGAACTTCCACTCAGTCTCACCACCCACTTAATCCCACCACTATCACTGTCATGCCAGCCCCCACTACCACAGCAGCATCCACAAACAGTCCACCTAGCAGCAATGTGCATCAGACCTCACATTGTCTGTCTGTGTCTAGATGAGGGCGAAGCTGCCAGCACTGCTTGGCAGACCATGGCTTTGAGTCATGCAGTTAGGACCAAGCACCTGCTATGGCCAGATATCAAAACAATAGAGAGATTCAGGTTGCCTGGGGACATTTCCTGGCTTGACTAATGGTGTCAGGTGAGATATGGTACAGAAAGAGATGCTAGAAAGAGCCAGAGGTGTTCAGGAAACCCCCCAAAGGTGCTCCACTGCAGAAGCAGTGAGAGCTAAAGTGTCTCTAAAACAAATATTTGAAAAGAAGGCACTTTAGGGATTGGCTTCAGAGTATCATGGAAGCTCCATTTCCTTTTGTCCTGTCACTTGTTCCTTCATTGTTCCTCCTAAGACATGCTCCAGACCCTTTACCAATTATGATATATGATATGATATGATGATTTGTTGTAGGTTGAATCTAAAGCCGTTTTTTCCCCCCCAGGCCGCTGATGTTGCCGGGCGCCACCGGCCCCGGCCCGGCTCGGCGCTGTGCATGCACGGCGGCGTCTCCCGCACGCATGAAATGGATGGGGCTGTCGGTGGACCTCATGCAGCTGGGGGGGGCTGCTGCGGCGGGTGGCTGGGGTTGGCACGGCTCGGGCTGGCCCAGGGGTGGTGACGGGACCCCCGGGACACCATGCAGAGCCACGTGGGGACCCGCACTTCCGTCCCGGGGCCGGTGCACTTCCAGCCCGGCCCGGCACTCCCATGTGTGTGCGGGGCCTTACTGGGGGCGGGNCTCTCTTTTCAGTACCACGCTTCCTAGTGGTAAAACCATGACATGATTGATATGATATGATATGATATGATTATATGATTGATATGATATGACAACCTTCCACCTGCAAAAGGCATTCTGACCACCTCCAGCTCCGCACTGCAGCACTGGTGAACAGAATCTACACGTCCTAGGCTGCCAATGCCAAGGCTCCCATGCCCAAGGGAAATGCTCTCCCTTTTGGGGTCTCTCTCCTGTTGACAGCCAGAAAAGATGGAACATGAAGTAAACCAGAGCAAAAAAAGCCTCCCTGTGGAGTGGTCTTGCCTAGCTTGGAATGCTCTTCCCAGGATTTCCTTTATTCCCTGGGATGTTCTTAGGGAAGGAGAGGTGGGAGCAGGACAGGCACCGTGTCACCCCAAGCAATGTCTGCAATGTCAGAACCATTAATCAGAGGTAAGAACCTAGTCATGTTAAAATTAAAGTATCTGAAAATTTGGATTTGGCAGTCCTCTGATGTCAGAGAGGTGAGGTTGTCATGACATTCATTTATTTCTCTTGAAAGAGCTTGACTGCCAACTGTGACTGATATATGACACATCATCAGCTCCCCAGCACTTCAGTATGGGTTTCTGGTGCTGCTGTGAGCTTATGGGCCTTTTAATGCAAATCCAGTCTCTGTGCTCAGGTGGGCTGTACTGCACTGGCCATATGAGAGACATCTGGTCTTCGAACAAAATTCATTCTGAACATTTACTCCATCACTGGCTGTTGACATGATGTCTTAGTTCTTCAACGTTCTGTCTGAAAGTGAAATAAGCACCTGAGCATAACAGTGTTGGACATTGTTTCATCAGCTGAACACTAATCAAGTACTGAGATCAGTATTACTTGGAGATATATTTAAGCGGTAATTCTTTCTTTATTGATGGATTTTCTTCCTGTCTCTAGGAACTGAATGTTACAGCTCATTCTTCTGTTTGGTCCCCAAAGGACATTAAGCTTCTGTGTGTTTGTACATGTCTTTATGTCTATTCCACTCCATTAGCTTTTGAACTATAGTCAACATTCAACCCATATTAGAAAAGAGTTTCATGAAAATAAGCAGCCAGGTGAAAAACAGAGACTGCAGTAGTGTCTTTGCAGAGCAGAGGCAATAGGGATTGAACTTCACTAGCTCTGTTGCTTACATGATTATTTGTTTTCTGTACTAAGGCTTACAGAAAAACGGCAAGGTTTTTCTTGTTAGCGTTTCCTCAGCAAATCCTGGTAGAAGATATTTCCAGGTAGTCAATAAGTCAATGGGATGGCCTATGCTGGAATAAAGTTAAGGAGTGCTGCTGTGATCGACCTTCTGACACTTCAGTCCTTGGTCAACACTTGGTCTTTCTGATATTGTCAGATATTGCATTTTGACCAAAAGGCAGGACAATGTTTCCTTTGAGAGCTGTTATATAAAAATGACAGAACTTCACTATGCATGGGATAGACAAGAGCTCACTTCAGGTGAAGTCCTCCTCAGCTGTAAATCTCAGCATTGCTGACCTCTGTGTCAAACAAGGCTAGAAAAAGGGCTCCCCATTTTGCAGTATTTTTTTCCTGTACATTCTCCTGTGAGAATGGGGCTGCTCTGAGCTCTGCAATAGGCAGCTTGTTGGAATTGTGGGATAGATGCCCATGATGGGAAAGCCCTTTGCTGCAGCAGATCCAACTAGCAGAAGAAACCAATTAACCTGCTGAGTGTGCCAGGTGGGATTCATCTGTGTTCAGTCACTCTGTTCATTTCAGACAAAAGAACTTACTAGGGATTTCGTGTAAACAACTCTACATCATTGTTGCTGCTTAAACATACCTGGCTCAAAATGCCTTGCTATCTGCTTCAAACCAACTTCTAGATCCCTGCTGTTATTTTCACCTTTGCCTTATGTTAGCAGAGGTTGTCATGGGCTTTAAGTATGCAAGCTAAAGACTGCTACATGTGGCATTGATAGAAATACTTCTGTGACCATTTTTCTCCATTGAAGCCAGGATTAGCATGCCAGAGTGTCAGAGAATGTTTTAAGAACTATACTTATGGCTCTATAACAAAAGTGTACAAGCAAAGGCCTGGTTAGCATAACTAGGCCTTACTCCATCTTAAGTATGAAACTGCAAAATCATAGCTTGTCAGCAAAGAAGTTTTCCCACAAATAAGTCGTCCTTGAGAGCTAAGTTTGGAGAATAACAAAGTATGTGAAGATGAGAGAAATATGCTTGACCTTGCACCTGCAAAGATAGAATAAGATGAAGTAATGCTAAACCCAGTCACTAATGAGTATAACCAAGTAGCTATATGTAGAGGTAAAAATACACCATTGAAAAGTAGATAAGTTCTGTATTAGGTCATTTCTAGCCTTGCATGCATATTCATGTAGTTAATTGCATATTCATGTAATGGGGTTCTATAAGCATGTGTTACACCTTGAATAAATGGCAAAACTAATATCAATCAATTGGTTGTGAAGTTTTCCCCTCGCCAACTGCACCAGAGCAGTCCCTGCTCTTTCTTTTTGGGTACCCCTGGCTGGCAGCATTGTGCCTCCCACATCCACTTTTGGACAAATGTGTGGACAAGCCTCTGCTCTTCCCAGCTGCATGCCTGCTAGGTTGTATTGCTGTCCAGTCAGTGGAAGGAAGGGCTCCTGCATGCCTGGGTGGTGTCACATTGGCTCAGGTGCTGGAAGAGCAAGGTAAAGTTCAGAGTAATGCTGTGCCAGAACAGCTTGGCATTGGCTGCTGTAGTGGCTTGACCATGGCTGGATGGCAGGTACCCACTAAATCTGTTTTCTTATTCCCCTCTGTAAAAGGACAGAGGAGAGAAAATATAATAAAGGGTTCCTGAGTTGAGACAAGGACCCTTACTAATCACCATTGTGGGCAAAACAGACTCCGAGTGGGGACATAAATTAAAATTATTACTAAGAGAATCAGAGCTTGAGAACGAGAAGTAAATTAAATCTTAGGCACCTTCCCCTCACTCCCCTCCTTCCAAATTCTACCTCCTTCACCTCACTGGCACAGGGAGACGGGAATTGGAGTTATGGTGAGTTTTTGTTTCTGCAGCTGCTCAGGGAGAGGAGTCCTTTCCTTGCTTCCCCTGTAGTCCCTCCCACAGAAGACAGTTCTTCACGAACTGCTCCAGTGCAAGTCCATCCCACAGGCAATAGTTCTTCTGGCACTGCTGCAACATGGGTCACTTTTCCACAGGGGGCAGTCCTTCAGGCACAGGCTGCTCCAGTGTGGATCCCCCACAGGCCACAAGTCCTACCAGAAAAACCTGCTCCAATGTGGGCTCCTCTCCCCACGGGTCAGCAGGTCCTTGCCAGGAACCTGCTCCAACACGGGCCTCCCATGGGGTCACAGCCTCCTTCCAGCATCCACCTGTTCCAGCATGGGGTCCTCCACAGGCTGCAGGTGGATCTCTGCACCTCTGTGGTCCTCCATGGGCTGCAGGGGCACAGCTGCTCCACCATGGTCTTCACCACGGGCTGCAGGGGAACCTCAGCTCCAGTGCCTGGAGCACCTCCTGCCCCTCCTTCACCAGACCTTGGTGTCTGCATTGTTGTTCACATGTTCTCACTCTGCTCTTCTCTGGTGGCCATCTTTATCTGCTCCTTAAGTTTTTTTTCTTCCATCTAATACATGTTATCACAGAGGCATTACTATCATTCCTGCTTGGCCCAGCCTTGGCCAGTAGCAGGTCTGGCCTGGAGCTGGCTGGCATTGACTCTGCCAGACATGGGGGAAGCTTCTGGCATCTTCTCAAAGAAATCTCCCCTATACGCCCCACTCTCCTACCAAAACCTGTCCACAGAGACCCAATACAACTCAGGTTTGCTGAGTCCTTTCTCTCATTTATTTTTATTTTCTGTATCTTCTCCTCCAGTGCCAGTCATCTTTCTGGCTCTCTCTATTGTTGTCCTTTAGTCAACCAACACTGTGTCTATCCCATGTGTCTCCTGTGCCATTCCTGTCCCTCTCAATTCTCAGACACTGGCAGGTGGCAGGAGGTCAGATCACTTCCTCTAAAATCCTCTATCCTTATCACCTTACATCAGTGTTTTCAGGATCCTCTCTACCTGACTCAGCCCTTGTCTCACAGACAAAAAGTTCAACACACCTATATTCTTTCCTTCTGATTCCTGTCTTCATTCCTGCAACTCCTTCTGGCAGAGCATCATAGTCCATGCCTTTGGGTGTGAAAACAAATGGGAGACAGCCACCCACACTACTACACAGGCATCTGACAGGCAGTTTCGGCTCACGTTTTAAACACTGAATGTTTTGGAAAGCTTCTGTTTTATCACAGGGGCAGATGTTTCTCTGCATGTTGCACCTGTGCCTGGGGCTGTACAGCAGGGAGACAGCTTGTTCTGCCTCAGGGTGCCTTCATTTCACCAGGCATCTGTCTTCCTGTCTGGGTACCAGCAGAGAAGACAAGAGACTTTTGAAGAGGATTTTTCCCTAGCATAGAGAAAGTTCCCTTTTAGACTGCAGTTGTTTTCTTCAGACTGATTCACTTACACTTTTCTACCATACCACGGAAAGTTACTTGTGGCATTTTAAGGAATTTGCTTGGCCATTGCTATGGATTTCTGAGAACTTGATTATAACACAATATGTCTCAAAAGGTCTTTACTGTCCTTTTTGTTTTGTTGGGGGTTTTGTTTTGTTTTTAGTTTCTTCTTCTTTTTTTTTTTTTTTGTTCTTTTAAGGAGTGATTTTTCATTTTAGCTCTACCTGTAACTTTTTCTTATGGCCATATACAAATACGATTTACAAATAAATGCTCTGGGACTACTTGTTCCTATATACATCATCTCCACTTACCAGTCCTTGTTACACACACACACACAGAATTA
>VYZS01089069.1:0-17601 GCA_013400695.1 Neodrepanis coruscans | reverse complement strand
TTTCTAAAAATCTCCCAGCACAGCTGCTGAAGGAGGGAGGGGAGATGCAGGGGATGACTGCTGCTGCAGCAGAGAGGGCCCTTCTCCTCTGCTCCTGCCACATGACCCTTCTTCCCCTTCAGTGACAAGAACAACCAGGCTTAGATAATGTAGCCATAACATCATACTTCATGTCACGTGCCCATCTATCTGTTCCTTGGCAGCCCTCTACTTTGCTTCTGCCAAGAGTGTTATGGGTTAGAATTCTTTTGGGGAAATTTTTCCATTACTACCATGACATGCTGGTAAACTGAGGAAGGAAAAGGTAACTCACTAAGCTGAGAACAGAATTTCTCAGCAGGGGTGAGGTAGAAGGCTTCACTGTTTTCCGCCCAAGAATTAATGTCCCTGATAGTCAGGTGGCAGAGAGATCCTCTGCTCTAGGATGGCTGTACAGGGGAGGGGAGTGCAGTACCTGGGAGTGCCAAAGATAAAAGGGCTGGGGCCTGGAGTATGCCTGCCTTTTCTCCCCCCTCTCACTCTGGACAATAAAACTCTGTGGGTGACCAGCCCAGGTCACTGGTTTTTCAGCAGCAACTCCTGGGAGAGGACCCTGGAGCTGCCTCGCTGGTGCTGTTTCTCCCTGCTCTCTCCTTCTTGCCCTAGAAAATGGTGCAGAAGTCCCAACTGCTTCCCTGTGACCAAATTTCTTCTGCTGCTGTCTCTGGCTCACCCAGGCCAGATCACATGTTGAAGTGGACTCTGCAACAACCCCAGAGAGAGAGAGAGAGAGAGAGAGACCTGCACTGGTCCTTGCTTGGAGCCAGCCCATCTGTCCTTCCCCATCTCCCACTGTTCCTGTAGTAGACAAGCAACTCTCACTCATCTCAGAAGCAAAATCAGGGGAACCCCCATATCTGTGCTGAGCCCAAAGAACCTGCCTATTTCCCCCAAGATGTGACCACACTGAGGAGAAATACACAGAGAGGTGGGGGGTAGGGTTTGTTGAGGTGATATTTCCTGTTCCTGTTGTGTTATTGTTTGTTCCCTTTTTTAATTCTCTTTCTATATGCTAGTAAATAATTGTTACTTCCTTTTTCTACATTTTTGACTGAAAGCCTCTTGATTTGAAGGATATAGTAAAGTGGAGGAGGAGTTTCTTTCCATTCTAGGAAGGTTCTCACCTTTCCCTGGCAGATATTGTCTTAACCTTAGACAAAGAGCCAGCTCTGCTTCTCATAGATTGAGTGATGTTTTCTGTGAAGATTTTATTTAGCAAAAAAAGATTAAAAGTAAAAAAAAAAAATAAAATAAAAGAGAGAGAGAAAAAGATGAGAGAAAGCCGGTAAAATCAGCAAGAGATACTGCCACATATCATGCCTGTATCTTTGTTCAGCCTGAGTTGTCCAGTCTGCCATGTGGAGACAATTTCTGCTACTTTAGCTCTTCCTTTACTTTTGTGAGGGGATAGCAAGGCCATGGGGTTCACAACATGCTTTGCACTCCCATAGGCATGACACAGCAGGATCTGGTAGGGGCAAATCCAGAATTGTGCTCTAACACTGTGGTTCTCCATTTAAGACTCTCTGTCTGAAATCCATGGATGTTGAAGAGTCTTTTCTCTTCCCCGGTTAGCCCTATAAATTCCTTTCCTTTCAAACCAGCTATTCCCTTACATGCAATGGAAAAGCAAAGACGTTTAGTGGCAAGAGTGGCAGATCACAAACTGTACCTGACAGCAGTTCTCAAGCAGAGTCAGTCTAGCATAATGATGCCCATCTTCACCCACTGGTCATCACTGACTCACTCAAGCAGTATCGCTTGGCTTGTTCTGTTGTTAATCTGCAGTAAATCCGAAATTGTTCATAAGTTCTTATCTTGATTAATAAAGTTGGTACTTGAGGTCTTCGCATTTCATGCTAGTCACAGTCTTGGCAGACTGTGGCTTCTACAATGTAAGTGGTAGCAGTGAAAGCCCTAGTACCTGCTGTTACTTTTTCACCCATCTTGAACACAGGTGCTGATAAAGCAGCACACCAGAGCAAGGTTGTGGGTAAGGGAGAAGAGGGCTTTGACCAGTGGTATTATATGTTCGTAAAGTGTTCTAATAAGGGATAAAGCATTACATTCCTCAGCCTGAATAACCATAGTACAGAAAGTTGTATTTCTTATGATACACATTTATTTCTTATTAATACATTTATTTCTTATGAAATAAAAATATATTTTCTGCCTAATGAGTAAGACGAAAGGTCATAGAGTCATGGAATATCCTGAGTTGGAAGAGACCCATAAGGATCATCAAAGTCGAACTCCTGGCCCTATACAGGACAGGCCCAAGAATCATACCATGTGCCTGAGAACGTTGTCCAAATGCTTGTTTCATGTGGCCATGTTTGTTTTTTTCTATTAATATCATGGGAGTTTTACTATTAATATAATGATTGAAGGCAAAGAAGCTGTTTATTAAAGTCAATGGTGTTTTGGGGTCCAGGCTTGTAATTGTTTGTGGTCACTTTTTTTTTCTCCCAAGGTTGCTTTTGTGAATCAATTACTGCTCTGTTGTAGCCCAGGATCTCCTAGTATTTCAAATCAAACTTCAGAAGAGAATTGGGAATCCCAGCCCTTTTGAAATGGTTGATGCAACCATAGGCAGGAGTGTGGATCCAGCTCGTTAATTGGAAAAGGCACCGGCAGAGGTCAGTGTTTCACAGAGTCAGGCTCTCCCCGACCCCGCTGCACAGCCAGTGCCTGTTGCAGCCATTATCCGCTCAGTTTAAAGAGCTGCGTGCGGCTCCCACCCACCTGGTTCTCCCCGTTTAATTTCATTTAGTTTCTCCCCAACATTTCAGAGACATGAGCATGAGCTGTTCAGCCTTGATATTCAGCCTTGTCACAAACGGAATGCTGCTGGATCTGACCAAGAACAAACCTTTACACCAGCTTTAGAATCAAATGCAGATTCCCTGTCTCCAGAGGTAGGTAGCACATGAATGTGGCTGTTTCAGGTTAACTATACACCCCTCATCCTGCCTGAATGCAACAAACATCTTATTACATATTCTTTAGGCAAAGACTGTATGTTTTAAGACTCCACCAAAAGCCAGAGCAACTTTAAAAAGGACATTAAGCAAGGCTGTGTTGTAACACTGAAACCAAGCCAGAAACCAAAATCTTTGCTTGGGAGGGAAAATCACATATGGTTAAAACCTAACAATTTTTTTATTCAGTTTGCTAAATGCTTGTCAACAGTTGTTCCATTTCTTCTGCACCTGTTTGTGCCTGGAGTATCAGAAATGCCAGGGCTGGCTCCTAGCAGAGCTAGACTTTTAGTTTCACATGGACTTTGGGCCAAAGCTAGAAAAGTTCTCTGCTTTTGTCCACACTACAAGTGCAAGCTGTCCCCTGAAAGATACACAGTACGATACTAAAATCTGTAAAGGTAACTGCCAGCAGAGTCTGGCTGCCCAGCTGGGGGCAGCGGCATTGGAGACACACTCTCACAAGCACGTGGAGAGCCCAGAGGAGGAAGTGGATGACAGCATCTGGATGAAACATAACCAAAAAAAGCAGGGCTGAAAGAATTGGGTTGCTTAGCCTGGAGAGAAGATGTATGAGGAGAGACACTGCTGCAAAGGAGGAAATGAGTCTTTTCTTCTGCATGGAACCAGCAGTAGGCTGAACTGCAAGTGGAAGTGGAGTACCAAGAAAATGTTTCTCACAGATCTTCTGGGATGTACTGAAAAGTTATAAAAAATTCAGTACTCAACCTGTTAAAAACAGGTTAGGTAAATGTTTGATGGGAATGGCTGCGGCATACTTGATCCTGCTTTTGTCAGCAGGAGGGCAACAGACCCTCTCAAAGTCCTTCTTGGCCTGTTGCTATCATCCAGTGATAAGTCATAAATTGTTGTTGGAAAATTCCAGAGTTAGAAGATTTTTGGAGGGCAATAAGCCCTCCTGCACAACTCAGCTTTTTGATGAGAGGACAAGCTCTGCAGCCTATCCTTTCTCATGAGAAAGGTATGCAGCGAGATATACAAAGACAATTTGACCTAACTATTCTCATGAGAAAGTATGCTAGAGAAGATAATTTGACCTTGGTGCAAGCAGAGAAAAATTAAACAAGAGAAGAAAACAGGTCCAAAACAACAGGTGGAACAGGCCAACCAGAACCTGCAGCATTGTGAAGAGATTCAACCAATTAGAATGTATAGAAATGTGCTCATAAGTTTTATTAACCAATAATAATAGTGTAAGAAATGTCTGCCAATAGTAATAGAATTAGAAGCATGTAAACAAGTTAGAAATAGTATAAAAGTAAGTCTGATGCTCATAGTAAATGGCTTCACTAAATCATATTGATTGTACTGTGAAGAACCCTGGAAGAAACCCTCCGCAATACCTCCCATACCTCAGACTCTACTGACAGTAAAAATAGTTTTAATCAATGAAGTTTTGTGGGGTGTTTTTTTTTTCTTTCTTACTTAGATGGGGTGTCTTTAAAGATTTAAACTTTCTGAAGTATTTAGGCAATTTATCTCCAACTCAAGATAGTGGAATTAATTACCCATCAGGGATTAGTGGGAATTCATAATCATATGCAGTGGAGGTGTATGTTTCCACATCTGTTTTGGAAGATTGTCTTAAAGGTAAGAACAAAGTCAACATCTTCTTTTCTGTCCTCACAACTTACACACATATGGAGTCCAAAGGACACACAGAGATTGGGAAAGAATATTAAGAAATTAAGCCTGTGCCATTCCTTTTTCTTCTATGAAGAATGCCCACTTCTCTATTTAAATTTCCTTGGCTACCTCTTGAACAGGCTTGGGTGATGGGAAAGCTGTAGAACCCAGATCTAGCACATGCAGCTGAATTGACATCCAGTACAGCTGCAGCATAGGAGGTTTGGCGTCATGGTTGCTAATTTTTGGGCCATTTTTCTTGTCCTGTTCTGTACAGAAGTTGATTGGGCAGTGTTTAGGTAGAATAATCCTTCTTAACTACATACTGTAAAATTTTGGCTGTCACAGATAGAAGATCCTGGCACTGCTGTAATGAAAAGAGAGACTCTTCTAGTTCTCCTTCTGTATTTCTGCACTTACAAGGCAACTTCCTTTAGGTGGCCAAGATATAATGCCTCCTTTCCACTGGAAAAATTCTTACACTTATTTTACTAGTCTAGAAATATGAGATCCACAAAGAGTGTTCTCTGTATCCCCTTCGCAGACAGGTGACAACCATTAACTTTAATGTAAAAAAATAATATTTAAAAAAAAACCAGGCTGGGTGCCTAGTTGAATGATATCAGGCCAACTTAAACTTATCCCAGCACAGATACAATAAGCTGCCATGCAGGTATGGGAAACAGATTAGGAGGACCCTAGAGGGGAATGAGAGCATGAATCATTTCCCTTGTGGATAAAAGTCCGGAGTTGTATCTGACTGTCTTGAAACTAGTGATATGAGAATTCCTTCATCCCTCCCTCTCTAATCAAAAGAATGTTTAAATAAGTAATTTTNCCTGAGAACGTTGTCCAAATGCTTGTTTCATGTGGCCATGTTTGTTTTTTTCTATTAATATCATGGGAGTTTTACTATTAATATAATGATTGAAGGCAAAGAAGCTGTTTATTAAAGTCAATGGTGTTTTGGGGTCCAGGCTTGTAATTGTTTGTGGTCACTTTTTTTTTCTCCCAAGGTTGCTTTTGTGAATCAATTACTGCTCTGTTGTAGCCCAGGATCTCCTAGTATTTCAAATCAAACTTCAGAAGAGAATTGGGAATCCCAGCCCTTTTGAAATGGTTGATGCAACCATAGGCAGGAGTGTGGATCCAGCTCGTTAATTGGAAAAGGCACCGGCAGAGGTCAGTGTTTCACAGAGTCAGGCTCTCCCCGACCCCGCTGCACAGCCAGTGCCTGTTGCAGCCATTATCCGCTCAGTTTAAAGAGCTGCGTGCGGCTCCCACCCACCTGGTTCTCCCCGTTTAATTTCATTTAGTTTCTCCCCAACATTTCAGAGACATGAGCATGAGCTGTTCAGCCTTGATATTCAGCCTTGTCACAAACGGAATGCTGCTGGATCTGACCAAGAACAAACCTTTACACCAGCTTTAGAATCAAATGCAGATTCCCTGTCTCCAGAGGTAGGTAGCACATGAATGTGGCTGTTTCAGGTTAACTATACACCCCTCATCCTGCCTGAATGCAACAAACATCTTATTACATATTCTTTAGGCAAAGACTGTATGTTTTAAGACTCCACCAAAAGCCAGAGCAACTTTAAAAAGGACATTAAGCAAGGCTGTGTTGTAACACTGAAACCAAGCCAGAAACCAAAATCTTTGCTTGGGAGGGAAAATCACATATGGTTAAAACCTAACAATTTTTTTATTCAGTTTGCTAAATGCTTGTCAACAGTTGTTCCATTTCTTCTGCACCTGTTTGTGCCTGGAGTATCAGAAATGCCAGGGCTGGCTCCTAGCAGAGCTAGACTTTTAGTTTCACATGGACTTTGGGCCAAAGCTAGAAAAGTTCTCTGCTTTTGTCCACACTACAAGTGCAAGCTGTCCCCTGAAAGATACACAGTACGATACTAAAATCTGTAAAGGTAACTGCCAGCAGAGTCTGGCTGCCCAGCTGGGGGCAGCGGCATTGGAGACACACTCTCACAAGCACGTGGAGAGCCCAGAGGAGGAAGTGGATGACAGCATCTGGATGAAACATAACCAAAAAAAGCAGGGCTGAAAGAATTGGGTTGCTTAGCCTGGAGAGAAGATGTATGAGGAGAGACACTGCTGCAAAGGAGGAAATGAGTCTTTTCTTCTGCATGGAACCAGCAGTAGGCTGAACTGCAAGTGGAAGTGGAGTACCAAGAAAATGTTTCTCACAGATCTTCTGGGATGTACTGAAAAGTTATAAAAAATTCAGTACTCAACCTGTTAAAAACAGGTTAGGTAAATGTTTGATGGGAATGGCTGCGGCATACTTGATCCTGCTTTTGTCAGCAGGAGGGCAACAGACCCTCTCAAAGTCCTTCTTGGCCTGTTGCTATCATCCAGTGATAAGTCATAAATTGTTGTTGGAAAATTCCAGAGTTAGAAGATTTTTGGAGGGCAATAAGCCCTCCTGCACAACTCAGCTTTTTGATGAGAGGACAAGCTCTGCAGCCTATCCTTTCTCATGAGAAAGGTATGCAGCGAGATATACAAAGACAATTTGACCTAACTATTCTCATGAGAAAGTATGCTAGAGAAGATAATTTGACCTTGGTGCAAGCAGAGAAAAATTAAACAAGAGAAGAAAACAGGTCCAAAACAACAGGTGGAACAGGCCAACCAGAACCTGCAGCATTGTGAAGAGATTCAACCAATTAGAATGTATAGAAATGTGCTCATAAGTTTTATTAACCAATAATAATAGTGTAAGAAATGTCTGCCAATAGTAATAGAATTAGAAGCATGTAAACAAGTTAGAAATAGTATAAAAGTAAGTCTGATGCTCATAGTAAATGGCTTCACTAAATCATATTGATTGTACTGTGAAGAACCCTGGAAGAAACCCTCCGCAATACCTCCCATACCTCAGACTCTACTGACAGTAAAAATAGTTTTAATCAATGAAGTTTTGTGGGGTGTTTTTTTTTTCTTTCTTACTTAGATGGGGTGTCTTTAAAGATTTAAACTTTCTGAAGTATTTAGGCAATTTATCTCCAACTCAAGATAGTGGAATTAATTACCCATCAGGGATTAGTGGGAATTCATAATCATATGCAGTGGAGGTGTATGTTTCCACATCTGTTTTGGAAGATTGTCTTAAAGGTAAGAACAAAGTCAACATCTTCTTTTCTGTCCTCACAACTTACACACATATGGAGTCCAAAGGACACACAGAGATTGGGAAAGAATATTAAGAAATTAAGCCTGTGCCATTCCTTTTTCTTCTATGAAGAATGCCCACTTCTCTATTTAAATTTCCTTGGCTACCTCTTGAACAGGCTTGGGTGATGGGAAAGCTGTAGAACCCAGATCTAGCACATGCAGCTGAATTGACATCCAGTACAGCTGCAGCATAGGAGGTTTGGCGTCATGGTTGCTAATTTTTGGGCCATTTTTCTTGTCCTGTTCTGTACAGAAGTTGATTGGGCAGTGTTTAGGTAGAATAATCCTTCTTAACTACATACTGTAAAATTTTGGCTGTCACAGATAGAAGATCCTGGCACTGCTGTAATGAAAAGAGAGACTCTTCTAGTTCTCCTTCTGTATTTCTGCACTTACAAGGCAACTTCCTTTAGGTGGCCAAGATATAATGCCTCCTTTCCACTGGAAAAATTCTTACACTTATTTTACTAGTCTAGAAATATGAGATCCACAAAGAGTGTTCTCTGTATCCCCTTCGCAGACAGGTGACAACCATTAACTTTAATGTAAAAAAATAATATTTAAAAAAAAACCAGGCTGGGTGCCTAGTTGAATGATATCAGGCCAACTTAAACTTATCCCAGCACAGATACAATAAGCTGCCATGCAGGTATGGGAAACAGATTAGGAGGACCCTAGAGGGGAATGAGAGCATGAATCATTTCCCTTGTGGATAAAAGTCCGGAGTTGTATCTGACTGTGTTGAAACTAGTGATATGAGAATTCCTTCATCCCTCCCTCTCTAATCAAAAGAATGTTTAAATAAGTAATTTTTTAATTAATTTGATTAATTTATCCCGGCCTCCTTGCAAAGTGCTGTGAATGACATCATTAAAAAATCCTAAATTTAAAAAAATGCGAGGAAAAGCTACATTTTATTAAGAAAAAAAAGTCTGTTACTTCGTATCATGAAAGACAGACAGGCAGAAGGGTTTCTAATTTGTGTTTGGGCTTTTGATTAGAGATAACTAAAGGCCTGATACTAGCCCTACATTCCTCCTTGGAAAGCAGTGTCTGTTAACACTTGAGTCAAAACCGGACTTAACATATACATTCAGCTGACATCAAAGGCATGTATGTGTTCAAAGAAAACCATGCTTTGGCTTCCTAACTTACAAGACTTTAAACAATTACATTGCCCATATTTTGTTTCTGTCCATATTTGTGGCCTCTGATCCCGAGAAAGGTAGGCAATTCTATGATTTTCAGGGAGAGGTTAACCCAAATATATTGAGCCTTGTTTGGTTGCTGCAGCTATCACCCTGCCCAGTATTGGCATGCATTTCATTTCTGATTCAGAAAAGCAACAGCTGTCTTTCTGTCTTTTTGTTGTTTTTCTTTGCCTACTTCCTCCCATCCCATGCCCTGCAGCCTCTGCACTTCTGCTACAGATGCCATCCTTACCTGTTCCTCACTCAGTGACAAGACCTACTAGGATATGTCATCATAGAAATACTAATGCAAGAATTACTTACATGAATTACACTGAAACAACGTGACACTCACTTATGTGTTCTCCCTAAACTCTCTTTTCTCAAGCAGTGTTCCATCACCTGAACAATGCTGCTCTCAGCCACAGCTTGCTAACCTGCCCTGAGGCCTAGGCAAAAACCCCCTTAATCAGCACAGTAAGATACCCCTTTGGGATTTGGAAGAACATAAAACAACTTCAGTGCAGACAGTCTTCTAGAGTTGTTCAGAAGGAAACATCTCCCCACAGTTCTTTGGGATCCCAGAGTAATTCCTCTTAATGGAGTGAAAGAGCCACAAGATATATCCCCAAAAATCCCAGCAAGTGCTGACACAGTAACTCATATAGTGCTTGTGAAGTTGCTGCCCTCACCAATTACATAAATTAACTTAGCAAAGACTGCTCTTATATAGAGAAAATCCTCCCTGACCTGACTGGTACGGCCATCTAGATCATTCCTTAGGACCCACCTTTGCTCATATACCCCTACAAAATGAACTGCTGAGAAGAGGAGAGGAAGGTACTTCATTTGTTTGTGATACCTTACAAATAGCAATGCATTCAGTATGACACAGGTTAGTGAGTTTTCCTTCCTGTGCCAAGTATGTGCTTGTAGAAAATACTTTGATTTCAAAAAAAATGTATGACCATTTTATAAAGTTCTATTCCCATCAGTATAACAGCACTTTTCAATTCAATAAGCCCATATGCTAGAAGAGTGCCCCCTCACTGCTAATAAGCTTGGAATAAATGCACATGATTTAATTAACTCAATTCCATAAATATTCATTCTGGTTTCACTTGTACAGCTTGCATGCCAGAGCAACACACTGGCAGGCACCCAAATAATAAACAAATACAGAATATTCCAAAGTTAGGCTTGTGTCATCACTGGAGCAGGGATAGCCAAATCTGCAATACAAATATCTGCAAACTGCTGGACAAGAAAAATAAATAAAATTAAAAAAATAAAATCCAAGACACACAGGTCCCACTGCAGAGCAGTGGGTAGAGAGTTGCGAGAGACGAGAGTACGCAGCTGTCTGGGCAAAGGAAAAAAAAGACTTTTCAACAAATCTGTTATGTTCTTCCACAGAAAATAAAGCTTATTTTCTTCTAATACTGTTCTCAAGACAGCTATATTTATCAGCATGTTTTTATTAATTTGCTTATAATTCAACCTGAAGTATACTTCCAACATGGAAAATTCAGAAGGAAAAATCAGAGCTTGGGTAACTTATATTTAGTAAAGTTAGAAACAATAACCGGGTATTTAGAAGATAATTGTGAATAATCTTAATTAAAGTTGACGTGACTGCTTCTACCTATAACAGTACTCTTCTTTGGTTTTTTTGTTGTGTTTTTTTTTTAAAAAAACTGGTTTTCGTTTACAAATTTTAAACACTGAAATAATTAGTAAGGAAAAAATTTTACACTGACTGTAGCTATACTTTCAGGTGAAAGTATATAAGGTAGTCTTTAGTCTTTAGTCCTTAGTCTTTGCTCTGAAAATAGCTATTCTGGTATAACCCTTTTTTTATACTATCTGTGAATTCAGATTGGAAATTTGTGCTGGTTTAATTATGTTATAATTAAATGTGCTGAATAGATATTGTACTAAATATACTCCAGCTGGGAAGATTGTACTTTCTTAATTACATTGATAGACTTAAAGATTTGCATTTTTCTAACACAGAGGATCAGCTTCATACACACGTGATGTCAGCTGAGTGATTCTGGTCTGATTGCAGCAAATGCAAGGTATGTATTGTGTTTAAAGCTACACCAAGTTCTTTCATTTCAGATTTACTATGGACTAAAAGCATTCATGTGGATTTTTTTCATAGCTCATTTGGTCCATTGTAACTTGTCAAACCATGATGATTCGTTAGGAATTTGAGCTTGAAGGGAAATGTTTCAGAGTACTATAATACTAGTGCTGTAGCTGTGACAGTATAAGGATATGTTTTACATTAACACAAGACCTAACAAAATAGCATCATCATCTAGACTAGGCTTGCAGGAAAATATTAAACCGTAAAGACTAAATTATGCTCAAATAAGTGAGGACTCAGTACTGGTTCAGATACAGCTGATGATCAGCCTGGAATGCAGCACTTTTCCATAATGCCTACATGAATCATTTGCTTTAGTCCAGAGAAAGTGGAGTTTTGGTTGAGGAAAGAGCCCTCATTTGGAAATGCACTTCAGCATATATTTGAATTTCACTAAAAGCACTAGGATTCAAGTTTGAACTTAAAATTAAACATACACCTACATGTTTTCCTGCATGGGGACACTGATTTAGAGACTGAAAACCATGCAAGTTAACCTCTTTTGAAAGCTACCAAGGTAATGCTGAAGAAGAAAATAAAACTAAAGCTTCAAAAACTAAGAAAATTATTGGGTCATTATGTTTCAAGCTGAAAGCTGTGGTACTCAAAGTGGCAAATTACAGCCAGATAATACAAGAATGACAGAAACCCGCAGTAATGTCAACAAAGATGAATCACCTCGGTACCAAGGGTGGAGGAGAAATGGTTGCCCGAAGGTAACCTAAGACTAATTAGCATGGTAAAAATCACACCCGTGGAAGGGGAATGTACATGTTTACATCAAGCTGCTTTTGTATGATGGACTAGTCACTAATCAGAGCATATGCAGAAATGCATTAGTTATACAATTGTAAGTGGCCTAATAAACACGTTATTGTGCAACTGCTTTGTTGTCAATTGTATAAAAACCTACAAACTCTCCAAAGAGGGGAGCTAGAGATAATTCCCTAGCACCTCTTTCTGCAGACTGGCATTAAAGTTTAGAAGGTGGATCTCAGCTCGGAGTGCTCGTTGGCTCCCACACACAGGGCACAGACCTAACCCCTCTCTGAGGGATGACAAGGCAATAGAACAGAGACCTGTTCAATGACAGTGACATTATATGAAAAAAACCCATGATAATTTTTGATGATATCGTTTGTTTATTGTTTGTGGTGTCTTTTAGCCAGAGAATTGGATTTCTAATAATTTGTTTGAATTTGGATTGAAGAAATGGATAGAAGTGGAGTTTTACCAGTGCTCCGAGAAACTTACTTTCCCCATTGAACCTCACATGTAAATTATCCTGCTACTCCAGATGTGTAAGTGAATAGACATGGGAAGGGCAGTATCAGCTCCAGGAGTCTGCTCAGTCTTCTTATTAGAGCTGTAACATACCAGGGTATGTTCACATGCAGGGTGAACACTTACAGTCAATTGCACTCAATTTCTTAGATTAGGTATGCAGAGGAATGGAATAATAGCAGAGTCATATGGCAGTGGAGGTTTACCATCTGTTATCTGCCTTTAACAATGGACTACTTCTCACTGTGGACTACAAAAACTAAAAAAAGCAGTAGTGAAAAAATAAATTGGATATATGCTTTTAAATTCCCCCCTAGGAATTTGACTACAAATTTTCAATTGACAATCATGCCATTTTGTAAGCAAACTGAATTTCCAATATTTTATAGCTGAAAAGATTTGCTAGCAGGCTCTTATTAATTGCATTTAATAATCTTCTGTAAGAAGCCTGTGTAGAATGTGCCAAAGGGTACAAAAGACTCAAGCCTCAGAAGTCAAGCATCTAAATCTGAAACTGGAGGACTAAAATCTCCTGTTCATAAATCTCATTCAGCTATTAGTTGATAGAGGAGATTGCTGCCACCCCTGGTGAGGTGAGGTTCCTTGAGAGCCAAAATGTTACTTCTCTGCAACCACAGGACCTCATTCTTCAAAAAAGGTACAAGTTAGCCTGACATCAAACCAACCACGAGGCATCATCTGCTTTTAGGAACCAGAAATATCTCCACATACTTCTCGAATGGCTATCTGCAGTTATGCTCTATTTCCACATAGTGGCTTTTTTAAAAAAAAACCTGTGTAAATTCAATTTGCCTTCTCAAAACCTCAGGCCTTTCTGCCTCTGTGCTGCCATCAGCAAAAATTGATTTAATTTATGGAAACAATCAGTTCTGAGTAATTTTGTGAGAGCTTGTGAGATCTGTGATGTAACAAAATAAACATAGCATTGGTACTGTTGCAACTGTTTTGAGAGACTGCTTTCTCAGATCATTTGATATCCCTGTATATCACTGCACTGGGGATTGGTATGGGGTGGGGAGAAGTTCTCTGCAAAACAGATCTTGACCTTGTCAACAGCAAGCAAATGCTGCTGAGCAAGGAAACAAATGCCATTTCTGGGAGTTTTTACAAGAAGAATTTTGGATTGGGACTGCATTTACCATCTCATTTTCTACTGTCACTATTCCAAGACCTTATAAACTAGATTCTCAAACTCAATCTACCTACTAATGGCCCAAGTTTTCTTCTGTTTCTGACCTCCATTAAAACCCTCACATATTTAAAAGTACAGACTCTAATATTTTAATATTAACAGCTCAATTAACACTATCTTTACACTTTAAAACTATTCTTGTAAAAAAGAATAATAAGAAAGACTATTTTATTCAAGAGAGATGGGTTTATCCAGAAGAACAGATTGGAGGTGAAATATTTTGTAAATCTATTTGATAAAATGAATACTAAAAGATTTTGCATTTCCTCTGCTTTTAACTTGATGCTATCAATCCCACCTGTGAGGAAAGATAAATTAATTCTTCAAACCTAATCACAAGAAAATTAAATTCCTAAGGAATATGTCCACGTGCAGGTATGTGTGCATAAAATACAGAATTATATTATTTCACAAGCATTTGTGCTTTTTTTTTCTTTTCAAATTTGTGTGTGTTTTTGATCAAGATACTTTTGTGTAATTTCAGAATGAAGATTTATTTACTTTTGTATCATTGTCATGGGCAGTTCTCAAATTGCCAGAAACATCATTCTCTCCATTTGACATCACCTACATGTACACTATGACAGTTTGGTGATGTGGGCATCTTTTTACCATGCAAAAGGCAAAGGGACTTCAGTTCAAGGACTTACTGACTTAACTTGCCCATTTTTATCTGCTTTTCTAGAGAAATAAACATTTTGTGACCATACTTCTATTTTAGTGTATGTCTACCTTTGTGTCCTCCCTGTTCCTCAGTAGCTCAGGACATGATAGTCAGTTTACTTTCACAGATACACGCTGAGGTCTCAAAAAATGCAGGTACTTTAAGCATCATTAGGAGGTATAGATACTCCAATAATTACCTTTTGAGACTGCTGTGTGAGCTCATACCTTGCAATACACTTGAATTTGCCTGGAAAAGCTGAAAGAAAGCAGAGAGACAAAGAGCAAGACCCTCCAGCACCAGAAAAAGTCATGCATGTGACAAATATGCAGAAAACAAGTTCCCCTAGTTGTGGTCCTCCTTGAGTGGCCTGTAGGTATACATGATGCTCTTTCTGGTCCCACTAACACTGTCTAGGAACCAGTACCTATCAAACAGGATTAAATCCTGGACTATCTGGTCTGACATTGCTCAGCTATTGATCGGTGGCTATGACCAATGATGATGTTTGTAGGGCATAACTCTGCCACAGCACTTCCTCTCTATGTGATTCCATCCTGGACTTCTTCAAGTGATTCTTTGGTCTTGCTCAAAGCTAAGTAGAACAAAGTTTACTAGTGCATATAGTATAAATTTACTGGAGTAACCCAGCTGATAATACCTGGGATTTTCACCCTTAAAGTTGTTCTGATGATAGGCTGAGAACCACAGAATGTATTACCTTGTGCGTGCTTATAGGCTGTTAAGTCAATAAGTTGCTGGAGGGGAATCTTCCACATCATTTATAAATAATGGTGAGAGATGTGCTCTCAGCAGCACAGCCTTACATGCAAAGTGCCTCCATTGACTTCTGCACTGTTATACATTTTGCTGCATGATTAATTTTACTTGTTCCCTGTCGTGAACTGTCCATGCCAACAATTACTGCTCTAACAAGAGACTTAGCTGTTGCAAAGATCTGCCATCCAAAATCGGCTGGGAAACAAAAGAAACTATGAAAATCAGGAAGAGATAATATTAACATCAGATAGCTTCTGAACCACAGACACCTACAGCTGACTGCCTAGGAATATATGCTTTCTGCTGATACAAAATGTTCATTTGTACTCCTGGTATTTCACAATAAGAACACTGAAAATATCAAGTACTGTATTCCACACAGTCTAATGTTCTGACCCTCAAATTTATTATCATAGCAAATTATGGCCTACAGCTGAATTCTGCCGAAAAGCCACGATGGAGCTGATCCAAGAAATGAAACATGTCAAAAGCATGGGTGTGGGCAGATATACTGCAATATTACATTAGTAGAGAATGAAAGAAGGTTAAGTACAGGTGATTATAAAGAGCAAAAAAATCCTAGTCAAAATAATTAGCAAATTAATGAAAAACAATGTAAGACTTGTCAAATCCAAAAAAAAAGTCTGAAACACTAATAATGTATTTATCAATTACTCAGATGTTTTGATGAATGGAGTAAAAGTATATTTCAATAGATGAATGATAGAAGTGTTTAACTGAAAGTTAGCAAGTAATTAAGTCATATGGAGTACTTTTCCCAAGTAAGAGATTTTCTAAGTGTATAAATTTGTTCTTCTGTAATTCCATCAGTATCAACTGCTATTGCTCAGATTCGCTTATCTCCTAATTCTATTTGAAAACACTCAACTATCACTGAATTACTAAATTGTTTTGTCTAATAAAGATTTCTAATTAATTGGAATCTGATAGATGAAACTGATAAAAATGTTAAGAATTCTGGCAGTCTGATCATAGAATCATTGAATGATTTTGGTTGGAATGGACCTTAAAGATCATCTAGTTCCAACCCTCGTGCCATGGGCACCTTCCACGAGAGAAGGTTGCTTAGGGTTTCATCCAGCCTGGCCTTGAACACTTCTAGAGGTGGGTCATCCACAGTTCCAGTGCCTCATCACCCTCAAAGTGAAGAATTTCTTTCTAATAGCTAATATAAACCTCTCTGTCAGTCTCAAGCCATTCCCCCTTGTCATATCACTACATGCTCTTGTAAATAGTCCCTCTCCAGCTTTCTTGTAGGCTTCCAGGAAAGTTGCTATAAGGTCTGCCCAGAGCTTTCAGTTCTCCAGACTGAGCAGCCCCAATTCTCAGCCTTTCCTCACAGGAGAGATGTTCCATCCCTCTCTTACCCACTGAATAATCAATTTGTATACTGTTAAATCAGTGAGACACATTTCCTCTTCTTTGCACCTGAAGTTCAGTTGTGTGTTATTCCTACTTTTCTGACATGTTACAAAATCTACTTTGGGCCTTTCTAAATGTCAGTAAGTTTGTATATTTTCCTAATATAAGCCGAATTCTTAGCCTTCTACTGAGTGGAAATTATCCATATCCTGGAACTCAAGAAAAACAAGAGCTTTTGAGCACTCATTTCCTCATACCAAGCCCTTTTGTAATTGGAGTTACTTTGACAATAGAAAACAAAGTTGCTTGTTGATCTAGTGGCCAAATAAACCACATGGAGAGCTATGCAACACCACCAACAGCAATCTCTTCTCCAGCATTTTTTCCCAGCATTAAAAGACTATTTCATGTGACGCAGAAAAGACTGTAAGGTTCTGTGTCATTTCATCACCTAATCCCATTATAGTCCTGCTTCAAGGACTACAAATCCTGTTTAAGTATGTTGCTAGGTCATGTAGGAAAACAATTAGAGACAAAACCCCAGTTAGAAATTAAGCTGGCCACTTCTGTGAAGGATAATAAAAAAAATTATAAATACATTCATGGCAAAAAGAGAGGCAAGGACAACCTTCACCCTTTATTGGATGTGGAGGGGAATATAATAACTGAAGATGGGNAAAAAAAAAGTCTGAAACACTAATAATGTATTTATCAATTACTCAGATGTTTTGATGAATGGAGTAAAAGTATATTTCAATAGATGAATGATAGAAGTGTTTAACTGAAAGTTAGCAAGTAATTAAGTCATATGGAGTACTTTTCCCAAGTAAGAGATTTTCTAAGTGTATAAATTTGTTCTTCTGTAATTCCATCAGTATCAACTGCTATTGCTCAGATTCGCTTATCTCCTAATTCTATTTGAAAACACTCAACTATCACTGAATTACTAAATTGTTTTGTCTAATAAAGATTTCTAATTAATTGGAATCTGATAGATGAAACTGATAAAAATGTTAAGAATTCTGGCAGTCTGATCATAGAATCATTGAATGATTTTGGTTGGAATGGAC
>VYZS01089066.1:1774-30667 GCA_013400695.1 Neodrepanis coruscans | reverse complement strand
AGGTTTTACACCTACAGTACTTTTTTTCCCCCCAAAAAAAACCCCTCTGCCCTTTTCTTAGGAGACAAAACAAGACATTTTGATCCCACTTTTTTATAAGCTGTACAATAATTTTTAGCTTTTCCAGTCACCAGTCAGTCTCCAGGCATTGAAATGGCTCCTTGAGAACTATGAAAAAGAGGTAAAAAGGTGTTTTCTAGTCAGTGTAACAGAATAGGTAGAGGATGGACAGACAAAAGGGTATTTAAGATACAAATCAATGTGGGGGAAAAAGTGCTCCACAGGTGCAGCAAAGTTTCTACACACCCAAACATTAGAAAAAATAACATATAAAACATGAAGAGACTGAAGTTTCCACCTGGATTGCAAGTTATGGAATATTGTACAGACCTGGATAGAGAGGATGGAGGTTTTTAACAAGTACCACCTTCTTTTGAGATATGAACTTAAGTCCCTCAGGTGTACAGGAGTTCCAGAATTGTATGGCTCCAGGTAAATGACAGCAGTGCTTTTTGCCTTTGTTGTTACTCAAATCATGTCCCTGAGTCCCAGATTACAAAAGTGTGCTGATGGCACAAGGATTCCAATAAAACCAGGTGGCTTTATGGGATTCTTCTTCCAGGAGCTGCCTCTGGAGAGAAGGGGATAAGAGGAGAAATTCAGCTCTGCACAAACACAGCTGCAGCTCTTGGGGCACAGTGCAGATGGACACTGTTCATTTAAACCAGTGTTAATGGATCCCTTTTTTTTTAGCAGGTGCAAATGAACCTTCCTTCATTGCTAAAAGTGAAGATCGACTGTTCAAGCATTTATTTGAGGACTATCAGAGATGGGTCCGTCCAGTGGAACGTCTCAATGACACAATAAAGATCAAGTTTGGCCTTGCAATCTCTCAGCTGGTGGATGTGGTAGGTAGAAGCAAGAAGTTGGGTTTTTTTTCCCCACTAACATGAAAATTCTGGAACATAATGTCATAGGAAATAATTGTGCATAGTTTAGCTTAAACACAACAGATGAAACCTCTAAAAATAATGTGTGTAATTAAAAAAAAAGCACTGTAGGTGTTCTCATATAAATATTCTTGGTGATTGGAAGACTTTCAGAAATGTGTTTTGCATTTTAAATGACAGACCTCTTGAACTAAAGCAGCCATTTACTATCAGTGTCCTGTGCAGACTTTTTGTGCTTTGCTTTGTAGGATGAGAAAAATCAACTGATGACAACAAACGTGTGGTTGAAACAGGTATGTGCAAAATACAGATGGACAGTTCTGAAGCTTCATAACTGCAGATCAAAGTTTGCAAGTTACTTTTCTAATTCATTGTATAGCCAAAAAAACTTAGTTGTTACATTCATTTTTAATTCACATGGTATCTTTAAAAAATGTGCCTGGAAATGCCCTGAAGGATTAATTGTCACAAATCTCTTTAAAACCACAGCAAACACACAAAAAAGGTAAATAAAAATTTACCAAATGAAGTCTGAAATACCCTTGCATGGCCATTCCATGTACCATGCATCCAACCATAACTTTACTGCTTCAGTAGAAGTTTTTGTTCAAAAGCTTTATTAGAAAAAGTATAGGTTGGTACAGTCTAATATACCAAGAGTTTTGAGGTCTTTCTCTTGTGGGATATTGGAGATTATCAGATAAACATTACTGAAGGATTTCAGTCTCAAAGTTGTACTTTCAGGCCAAGTTTTTATTTTCAAGAGTCCACTCAGCCAGTGTGAGATGGCAATGTGTCTGATAATCCTCTGTGCCCTCTTTAATAGTTTCTGCAGATCTTGTTGTAGTTGAACCAGTTGAAATGAAATCAGAACTGACCTGTGTATGTGTGTAAAATTCTGTGTGATGGTGAATTCTTAGAAATGTGAATTTTTCCTCTTGAGCTTGTAGTGAAAGCATAAAATTACCAAAATAGCACCATTTAAGGCAAAGTAATATTTTTTTTAGTGTTGCTGGTAGAAATAGGAAGGACTGTGTTTTAAGAGTTGCAGCGTAAAGGGTTTGGGTTTTTTTGTACAATGAAAATGTCTAAATTGCTTCTGATTTGCTTCCAGTCTTTGGTATTCATTGAGAACGAGCTTTTTTCAAATTTGATTTATGCAATAAAATTACATGATAATAGCCCTTAAAATAGCTCTTACTGATGTATACATGCTCTGAAAAAGGAACTTCATCTCTTCTGTTCTGTACAAAAATACTCTCAAGTGGCTCACAGCAGAAACAGTGAGGTAACTACATGTCTGCTCAGCAAAGTAATTGCTTTATCCAAATTTTAGAAGGAGTTTGATTGTTTTTAATTGCCTTGTTACCTGGTTTTATCTGGTGTTGCTCTGCTTACATCCACTCCCCACTAATAAGGATTTTTGCATCTCACATACCCACAGGAATGGATAGATGTAAAGTTAAGGTGGAATCCTGAAGACTATGCTGGGATCACATCCATTCGTGTCCCATCAGATTCCATTTGGATTCCAGACATTGTGCTGTATGACAAGTAAGATTTGAATCTTTTCCTGCAGGATGCATTTGCTTTCTGACTTTGCTGTCCAGGTGTGTGCTTTCAGCAGGGTGTGGAAGAGTTTTCCCCTGAATGGAAATGCACTTTATTGCCTTGTTAAATGCCAAAACGTTTTGCTTTGCTTCTGTGTGGAATTTCTCATCTTTTGGAAAAGGTTGTTCCCATTTCTTCATGTAAACTCTTAATTAGAAAACCATGTCTTGCACAGACAGAGCAGAGTGATGGGAGGGAAGCAGCTAATTTATGGTCTTGTAAGTCATATTCAGCATGAAATTAAAATTAAGTGCACTCAACTCTAAGGAGGGTTTTGTTTGGGATTTTTTTATTCTGGGAATTAACAGATCTCAGAAGGAATAACTCTGGAATTAACCTTTCTGCTCAGCTCAGGTGCATATACAGTGCTTTTACATTTCCTGGTTTGCTGTGTCAGGATGAAAGGCTGTTGCAGTGATTGTAAATTCAGGCTTGGAGGTGGCACACAAGAATTATTTTACCTGTTTCACCACTTTTTTTATTTTGATAATTTATGATTTGGCCGAATTTAAAAGTACTTCTGCTGTATTACTAATAGAAACACCAGAGCTGGGTCATGCTGCTTTTTCAATCCTTTCATAAGTCATTGGGACCACAGAAAGTTTCACAGATCTTTCCATGACTTGCAAATATTCTCTACTCTTCCAAACCTGTGTGAGACTCAAATATTAGGGGGAAAAACAGGCTACAAAGACAGTACAAAACATTGTCTGTAAAGGGGGTAAGGGATAAACAGCTGAAATGACAATAACAAAGCATATTTTCTTACTAAAATACTGTCATTGCAAACATGTCTCTCTCTCCTTTCAGTGCAGATGGACGTTTTGAGGGAACATCTACCAAAACTGTGGTCAAATATGATGGCACCATTGCTTGGACTCCCCCAGCAAACTATAAAAGTTCCTGTACTATTGATGTCACCTTCTTCCCCTTTGACCTCCAAAACTGCTCCATGAAATTTGGCTCCTGGACTTATGATGGTTCCCAGGTTGATCTGATCCTTGAAGATTATGATGTTGACAAAAGGGATTTTTTTGATAACGGGGAATGGGAAATAGTGACTGCAACAGGGAGCAAAGGGAACAGGACTGATGGGTGCTGCTGGTATCCTTTTGTTACTTATTCCTTTATAATTAGACGTTTGCCACTGTTTTACACCTTGTTTCTCATTATCCCTTGTATTGGGCTGTCGTTTCTGACCGTCCTCGTCTTCTACCTTCCTTCCAATGAAGGCGAAAAGATCTCACTCTGCACTTCAGTCCTGGTGTCTTTGACTGTGTTTCTTCTTGTTATTGAAGAAATTATCCCATCCTCTTCCAAAGTCATCCCCCTGATAGGAGAGTACTTGGTGTTCACGATGATATTCGTGACCTTGTCCATCGTCATCACCGTCTTTGCCATCAACATCCACCACCGCTCCTCGTCCACGCACAACGCCATGGCCCCCTGGGTCCGCAGGATATTCCTGCACAAACTGCCCAAGCTGCTCTGCATGAGGAGCCATGTGGACAGGTACTTTGCCCAGAAGGAGGAGACAGGGAACACGAACGGGTCGGAGTCGTGCAGGAACACCCTGGAGGCGGCTCTGGACTCCATCCGCTACATCACCCGACACGTGATGAAGGAGAACGAAGTGCGTGAGGTGGGTGGGGGTCCTCTGACACTCACTGGGTGCAAATGGGGACCAGAGAGCCAAGGAAAGGTTTGCTGGGAAGGTGCTTATTTCCAGCTTTTGTGCTTCACTTGAAAGCTGTGTGGTTGTTTCCTCTGGAAAGAAGTGCGAGTTTGGTGCAAGGCTGAGAATTCTTAGGGGTGTTGGGCTGATACAGGGCAGTCCTTGGGTTCTTTGGAAGTCTTTTGCTTTCTTGTAGAAGTAAGTTACACAGTGGGACACACTTGTCTTTCCCAAGAGCAGGTACTATAACTGCTCCCTGCAGCTGCTGAGGTGAGAGAAGGAGGTGTTTTCACTTTGATGTTGACCCTGAAGGCTGTCTGAACAGTGCTCTCGTCTTATCTTTTCAGAATAAATATTGCCAAGCCTTATTTTGCAGCTTTCAATTAAAAAACAAAACAAAACAATTTTAGTGCTCTAACTTACTGCATTAGTTTAAATACAAGCTATAGCCATATGTTGGTTATTTTGTGCTGAGAGCAAACATGGACTACATGACTTTCTAAGTGTTCTCTTCTACCCTTATTATTCTTTGTCTCTAAGTTGTGTCAGAAGATGTCAAAGACTTACTTTCAGTCTGTGCATTTGCAGTCTGAACCATCCTTATACCTGTTTACACCATTTGGGTGAGAGCAGTGCCAAACCTGTTTTCTTTACATCCTTTTTGAACTGGGCCCGTTGGGACAGGAAGGACTTTAAATGTTATTTCCAGGCTCATGTTGAAATGTAGAAGTTTGTTGGGTGGTCTCATGATATTTCTGATCATTCCAATTAACATGAAAGGCTCTCTGCAGAAGCTGCTGGTTGTGCTCTCACATACTGGCCTAGGAGGAAGCAAACTCCTCTCTTGTGCCTTCTCAGGGCTTGATTCTGACATTGTCACAGGGGATCCAGCCTAGATTTGTAGTGAGTGCATCTGCTGTACTGTTAAAACAGCATCTACAACAGAACAACAGAAGTAGAAGAGTTAATTATTAAATACCTAATTTCCTCTCAATTAAGGGTTGTTTTTCTTTCTCTTACACAGTTACTGTATTTGACTGTGAGTGATGAGAAATGATAAATGTTTTGTTTGGATGTTTTTGTGACTCTAAACCTCAGCTGACTGGGGATTCACTTGGCTTTTATTATTTGGGCTCCAGAGAATTTGCAGGCTTTGATTGCAAAAGTTATTAATAAACACTCCCCAGCTACTGCTCTTGTAGCCTTACATCTTAGGAAGCATTAGGCTTGGAAAATGTGGATAGCTCCAGCTCAAAGCCAAGACAATTGTTTGGCTGGATTTTAATTTCCTCACACAATTCTATCTGCTATACCTGCAAAACTGTGTGGAGATATGAATAATCCAGTAAAAAGACAAGTAGTCTTGGAAGTACTAGGAATATTCTTCCAGTGCATAATTCTGTGCAGCAGGAACTTCACAGCTTCCAGACCTTGTTTGTAACACAACAGTTATTCTGCATTGGAATATTTTTAATATGTATTATTATTTGGAAGGTTTGTGTTGGGTTTTTTTATTTATTTATTGGACTGTTTTGATTTTTATGACTTTTGTCCCTGGCTCCTGCCTGGGAATTCCACTTGTGCCATGAATCCTGCAGTGTGTTAGAAAATGGCACTGCAGTTTCATCTCCCTAGAGAGGAGGATGTTCAGTGCTTGTCAGAGTCAGAGTCTGCATTAAAATCTAGCATTGACCTGCAGAGCTCCACAGTCTTCAGAGAGACAAGTTTGCTGCTGCTCTGGCTCAGAGTGTAGTTACAAAATGTTATTAAAGCAGGATTATCATATGGACAGGGTTGAAAAAAGGGTCCTTTGAAATGATTAAGAATTGCAGGATTTGGGACTGTATTTTTACCTGTTCTTGCACATCCTGACCAACTCTTGTGCTCTTTTTTTTTTAAGGTTGTTGAAGATTNGGGACTGTATTTTTACCTGTTCTTGCACATCCTGACCAACTCTTGTGCTCTCTTTTTAAGGTTGTTGAAGATTGGAAATACATTGCTCAGGTGCTTGACAGAATGTTCCTGTGGGCTTTTCTTCTGGTTTCCATCATTGGATCACTTTTGTTATTTATTCCTGTCATTCATAAATGGGCAAGTATAATAGTACCCACACATATAGGCAGTGCAAATGCATAGGATACTCCTGGAGCTCTCTCCTGCTAATATGGCTCTGAAGAGTTTGGCAGTAGCTCTGTTTCCATGCATGTTCTTTGTAGGCATGTCAAAAAATAGATAGAGTGAAAAAATACATTCCAAAACTAGAAAATGAGGTTTCTGTTAAAGCATGGCATTACTAGGACACATAGAAGTCAATTTGCTTATTGCCAATCCAATAAGTTACCTCTAAACCAGGTCAGAATTAAAAGAACCTTCTAAGCATTTGCATGTCTGAGATACCAAAAAAGCATAGACTGACACCTACTGAAAAATAGAAGAATTTAAATATTTTTAATGATGACCACTGTAGTCCAGTTATTTAAAATACTATATAAATTGTTATACAGAATATATTTGCAGTTACTTGCACAGTAGAGTTGCTTATTTCAATTTGCTGTAGTGTACAAAGGAGGATTTCTATCAGCTCTCTTGAATGTGTTGTAAAAGGACGAAGTTTCTACAGAGTAATTTAAAATAATAATAAAAATAGAAGTTAAACTTCCTCTATATCCAACATACAACTAAGAACAGTGATTTGGCCATTTTCTGCCTTTATAAATTTTCAGTGGCATTTGTTGCTAAATTTTAAAGCTTGTTAATTCCATGCTACCAACATGAACATTTAATAACATAAAATGCCTAAAACACATTGTGCATATTGACATTTCCATCAGCTGTGGTAGGGAAGGCAGTGAGAGTTAAATGAGCTCCCAAACTGCACAAAGGCAGGAACATTCCCAGTTGTTTTTCCTTGTTGAAGAATTGAGTTGCAAACATGTGAATTATTTCCCATCTCTGTGTTTTTTCTCAGGGTTAAGTTTTTAAGCAGAGATTTTTAATTTTTTTAATTTAAGGAATTTGGGGAATGTCTTTCTGAAGGAAATGGGTTTGTAAATGATTAAATCTGTGGAACCAAACAGAGATCATTAAGTTTTCACACATTTGGTAAACTGCACTTAAGAAAGCTGCCTGGAGTTGGGTGTCTTTCTCACAAACCCATCTGTTACTCCAAGCAGCAAGGATTTGGAGCTCCCCATACTTATATTTCCCTCAGATTGTTGAAAACAATGGAATGATTGGAAAGTTGAGTTTAAAATATATTCTTTACATTGACTTTAAAAGCCCTCAAGGAGTTGGGTGTTCCCCTACCCCAAAGGTTTGTCAGTGTTTTTCACAGTGTAGTTCCTTTGTGTGGCAGTAACAGGGTGATGCCAGACTAGAACAAATCTTGGGATCTTTTTGTTTCCTTCAATTACTACATTAATAATAACATATGTTTAGGTTTTAATGTAAATTGTGGTATCTTCAATAATACAAGTTTTTATAGTGGTTATAAATTTGGAAAACAGATACATATTCCCCCCACCCCAGATCTCTTTTAGAAAAGCCCTGTGCTGATTTATAATCATGTTTGGTTATCTCACAAGTTGTATATAATTGAATATTTATTGAATATTTATTTATTATTTATATGTATTTATTTCAAATACTTTGATTTTGTGTAGATTTTTAAGGCTCACAGGTAGGGAAATGATGCCAGGTGAGCCTTTTTTTTTTAATAACAACTTATAAATCTGAATTTAAAGGCAATCACTCTTCCTCAGTTACAAATTATATCTGGCATTGGATATCCATGTTTCCTCTATTCCCATCATAATTTTAAAGGTGAATTTGCAAAGATCATCTAATATAAGCCATTAATATAATTTTAATTTTCTTGGTATTACTAATTATTAACCAATGCATCCAAGACTTTCTCTGTGTGGAAGTTGCAGAAATACCTAAGATAGTTTTTTTCCCCTTCAAATACAAAACTTCCTTTTAGAGTCTTTCTTGGGCTTGAATTACTGAAATTTGCACTTACCTGGACAGAAAGCAAAGTAAGTAAAACTGTACATTAGATATATATAGATAAAAATCTTATTTTTTTAACTCTCCACCTCCTCTGTTTCCCCTTGTTAAATGAGGTCTGCAGACTGCCCAGTTACACCATGATGTGCAGCACTTTGCCCAGTGGGGTCACAGTCTTTGTTCCAGTAACTCACAATTTCTTTTAGTCACATCTACAGTCTGATCAGGAGAGATTTAGATAAAACAGCTGACACTGGAATCCTTGGGGTCTGCAGCTTCTCAGGTGTGTCTGAAACAAAGGAATGTTCAGAAATGGGCACCTTTACTTCTGGAACTTGTATTGAATGTACTCAACTGTAGGTAATGCTGCCTTGTAGAGGTTTTTGTTACTTGGTCAAAATAAATGAAAAAAGACACCATTTTCAACAGTTTGATTGTCTTTATTTTCATAAATGTTACACAACTCGAGACACTGCATTTCCAAAAATGTTCAGTATTGTACAGAGAGAACAGTTCATCTTCTTACAAAATATCTTCTCATTAAAGAGTTTTTTTGTGTTCTTTATTCATGCTCTGAAGTAATCTGCAGTTACTGATTAAAAACCCCTGAAGATATATTTATGCCTAAGCAACAATTTACAGGAGTAGTTTGTGTCTACCTGCCTTCCCTTGTCAGAAACCCCTGTGCTACAGCAGGAACCCTCTGTACCCAAATTGTCCTGGCAGTGTTTTGGTCCTTGGCATCACCTGCAGACTCTGAGTGTGTGTTTTACTTGCACACAGTTCTAAACATCATTAGGTTTGAGTAGCTTTTTTTCTCTGACAGTCTTCACATCCACTGCAAGGTGGGGATGCACAGAGTTCACTCTGTAGCTGCTTTATTACCATCATCTATTATTTCTTTGTTTTCTTTTTACAAGAAACCTGCCCACAGCCCTTTCTCCCCACTGTGGGTCAGTTTATGCCCCAGGTGGTGATGTCTGCATTCCAGCAATTTGGGACTTGTGCTTCCCCAACCATTCCATCCCCAGGAGGGCATTCCTGGAACTCAGGATGAACTTCTTCCAGAAGATCCTGTCATGATCTCAAGAGGTTTGGCACCAGACTCATGAAAACATAGCCCAAGGCATTCAACCTGTCTTGATTTTCCAAATACTCATAATTTTCCATTTCAATGTTCACCCCTTCTTAAATCCTGAAGTTTAACACACTAACTACATCTTTTCCAGTAGTTGCAAGAAGCAGCTGTAAAGCACAGCTTGTGTTCCTTTGAGATTAGTTGTCATAAAGGCTCAGAAGAATTTCTTTTTCCACATTTTTGACAAACCTTTCTTGGTCAAGCAAAGTTGACAGTACACATGGAAGAGACATGAGGTGCTGGGGGTGGGGGATGCTGAGTTTGTTGGCAGTTTTATTTGATTTCACAACACGTTATTTCATGTTTACATGTCATCTCCTGCCATCAGAGGTTGTAAGAACAATCCTGCTGTTCCCAGAATACAGACCAGGATGAAAACCCAGAGGAAAATACGATCAATTACCATGGCAACGTATTTCCAGTCATCCTGAATCTGAAAAATAAAAATAACAAGTTGGCATGTTTAGGAGGTGAATAACTTGCATTAGAAATTAACAGCACTTTCTAGAGGAAGTTCTTTTCTGTGTGTAGGTGTGTTTCATGTCTACACAACTCACACATCTCTGTTTTCACTGAGAAATGAATTAATCTTGAAGAAGCTTTATTTGAATGTGCCCTTTGTGGCAAAGCCAAAAAGCTACTTCTTCAAATACAAGAAGTTGTTCAGCAAGACACTGGACTTGAGGAGATACAGCTTCTCTTCTCTGTGCCAAAAATGAAAGTGTAAAGCTTTACATTCTCAAATGAACAGGTTTGTCCAGAAAACTACTGAAACAGACTGTTCCCACTGGTCTTTAGGCTGTATGTAAAAAGCAAAAGTTAATTGGTGTATAATTATTTGGTGCTTTATTTATGAAGTACTGAAATTTGATTGCTGTCATGCATGATGTAAAATTCATCTCTGTACCTTTCATGTAAAGAGGGAACCAAGTTTCAAAAAACCCCAGATTTTTCTCAATTTTTTTTACAGTGAGTGTTACAACAAGAGTGACAGTGAAGTATATCTGTCACATATTAATAGTAGTTGATTATTTTAGTTACTATTGAGGTTACAATTTAAATTTTGTTTTTCTTCAGGAAAGCTAATAAATGACTAATGCATTAGTTTCTGAAATTTGTGCTTTTTAGCTTAGAACTTGTCTGTTAAGGCAGACTTAAGAACCCAAAGCAACTCCATGTTTTCTGTCCAAACAAAATATAAATACAGTTCTGATTTCAGCAAACAAAAGTCAAGTTAGCATGAAGTTAAGTGCCATATTGCAGAGGATTTAAATTATGTGATAATTGTGGTGTTGTGGCCCCTGCTCATAGGATGTTAGAGGAACATCACAGAGAGAAAACTTTTTTTTTTCTTTACAGCATGAAGATGCAGTTTAATGAAAGATGCTGCTCTCTGTCTTGTAGCAGTTGCCTCATTTAGCTACAACACTTTATTCTGCAGCAGAAACAGGAGAAGCAGCATTATGACTATGAAAGACATTCCCTTTTTCATTTATATTGATGGTGAGCTGCAGGAGGGAGCATGGGAGACTTACTTGTGTAAAAGAACAGTCTTTTTGTTTTGTTTGAATGTTTGAGATCTCTCTTTCTCACAAAACACTAATGACAAAGGGTGTCTGCAGTTTGAGTAATAATAAAATATCTTCTTACCTCTTTAGCTTCATTCTGCATTTTCATATTTTCTGCAATGTATTTCACACTTTCAATAGCATCTCTCATTTCTGGTGACAGAACTGAAAATGAAAGCATGGGATCTACAGACTCAGAGCTTGAACTTCTGGTGAGGTTACCACTGAGATCTGAGAACTTGGGGCGTTGGTGCTGGCAGCAGCTGCACGCCATGTCCTGGCACACAAAGCCCTCCTTGCAGCACTTGGGCTCAGAACTGCTGAAGCAATTTAAGTTTGAAATCTCAGAAGTCAAAAATGGTTTGGGCTTATTCTCTTCATCACTGGCAGGCCTTGTCATGAACATGATCCTGGGGAGTAAGTTCAAGAAAATGGTTCTCACCCACACGGGCATCGTGTGTGTCTTGGGGGTTCTGAAGTGCACATTCAGGACAAACACTGTAATGACAATGGACAGAGTCACAAATATCATGGTGAAAAGGAGGTATTCCCCAATAAGGGGAATCACCAGGGAAGTGGAAGGTATGGTTTCTGTGATAACCAGAAGGAAGACTGTTAAAGACAGAAGGACTGAGATGCAGAGTGTCACTTTCTCACCACAGTCAGAGGGCAAATAGAAAACTAACACAGTCAGAAAGGAAATCAGCAGACATGGAATAATCATGTTGATAGTGTAAAAGAGAGGTAAACGCCTGATGTAAAGAGAATATGTAATGTCTGGATATATCTCTTCACAGCAGTTGTATTTGATGTCATGTTTATACCCAGGAGCTTTAATAATAGCCCATTCTCCACTCTCCCAGTAATCTTTCAGGTTCATGGTTGAGCCAATTAAAACCAAGTCAATTTTGGCTTTATCATAAGACCAGGAGCCAAACTTCATGGTGCAGTTCTGGTAATCAAATGGGAAGTAGGTTACATCTATTTTACATGAGCTTTTAAATATAGCTGGAGGTATCCAGGTCACATCACCCGTGTATTTTAGTAGGGCCTTTGTCTTGTCATCCACCTGGAAATCCCCAACTGCACTGTAAAACAAATAAAAATAACAAAAAATTAGAATTAACTCCTCCAGGCAGTTTCATACATTCAGGTCATTAAGTCTTTCATCTGTTTTGGGAAAGTCAGCAATTACTTGTCAACTTGGAACTGAATTGCTTGTGCAGGACTGAGTCAGTGACCATCATAAGTTAAACTGAAACAAACAACTGTTTAAATTTACCAGGGAGGAGTTGAAAGGGCATCTTTTCCCTTATTTATAACATGGCTCAGTGCAATCAATATTCAGTGTGGCAAATAGCTGATTGCAAGTGGCAGTTCAAGTAGGTGAGTGTTGTAAGTCCCTTCCAACTGAACTATTTTATTCTATTCCATTCTAGATCAGTCAAGCACATCAGAACACAAGAGCTCATTAGAGGGTGCCTCTATTACTGGTACTTCCATCTCTTCTGAGGATGGTGCAGGCAGAAACCATGGAAAGAAGTATTAAGGTTGGGCTGCATCTTTGCATTGGGAGTGTGTTTGGTGAGAGGATTTTGAATGCAACTTTGCTATATTCTATGATCCATGTCACAATTTCAGTTATTTATATGAAAAAGTAAAACTAAAAAGGTAATTTCAAGTTTTAAAGCCACAGTTAGAAAAGGACTGTCATCACTGTTGATCCATAGCCCTAAGTTTTGGATCTGTGTAGCTAAATCCAAGTGCTGACAAGTGCTTCCCTACATAGCAGAGGGAGCCATTTACTTCTGATTTGGCTACTCACAGTCTCAGCAACTGACATCTAAAGTGACCTTTATCTGTGGCTTTTACATTTTATATTTAACACTATTATTGTAAAGGTGTCAAATTTTGAATTTAATGGCTAAAAAGCGAGAAGTTGCATTTTTTAAATTTTAAACTTGTAACATCCCCCTTCCCCCAGCTTCCTGAATTTAGGAGATAAATATGCAAGAGTCTTACTTGTTATATAAAACAATATCTGGTTTCCAGATCTGGCCAGATGGGACTCGGATGAATTCAGCCCCTCCATAGTCCGCAGGATTCCACCGGAGCTTGTAATCATTCCAGATCTAGTTATGGAAGAAAGGAGGCTGTGTCAGGTTTGTGAAGAAATTGGAATCCAGTGGACCAGATCTGAACCAAATGCTGTCATTTCACTTCTGGGGTTGTTTTATTTCGGATACTGCAGTGTTTCCATGTTTCTTTACCAAACACATGCGTGTGGTGTTGGTCACATTCAGATTGTGGGTCAGCCAAGATATCTACACCTTTTTGGTCATGCCTAGATCTAACTTCTGTATGTGTGACTCTGTCCCAGGAATTTGTACTCAGTAGTTGAAACAAGATGAAAGAGGGAATAAGAGACTCTCTTGTCAGTGAGTGTACGACTTTAAGAGTCATTTCAGTCTCAAAAAGCCGGGTATCTGTGACATGATAAAAACAAATTGATGGAGGCGGTGGTGTTAAGTGTGATATGGTCGTTAAGGTTCGTTAAACCCCACTCTAACAAAGTTGAACATCAAGCTGAAGGTGGGAACTGAGTTGGTTATCAGGTTGACTGCCAGAGTGAGTAACTGCACTTTGAACTAATAAAGACCAAAGATTTGTGGTTTGTTTGCCTTTTCCAGGAGCTTAACCAGCCCCAAGTGATGCTGTGCGGGACCTCCGTGCTGAGGTGCTTCTCCTGCGCCGGCGTCTGCCAAGGCAGCGCCTTTGGGAATCTTGAGGGCAAAAACACTGCATTTAATGACTCCAACAAGTGCAGCAGCGCTGCTCCCGTCCCGTCCCATCCCGTCCCATCCCATCCCAATCCCATCCCAACCCATCCCATCCCAATCCCATCCCATCCCGGTGCCGTGGCCACTGGGTGGCAGCAGCGCCCCGGGAACGGGGCCTGGCGGGTTCCTGGCGGAGAGCGGGGGGAGCTCGGGATGTCAACCCGGGAATGTCGACCCGGGAACGTTAACCTGGGAATGCCGCCCCGGGAATGCCAACCCGGGAATGTTACCCTCAGAATGCTACCCTGGGAATGCTGCACCGGGAATGCCAACCCGGGAATGCCGCCCCGGGATGCAGCTGTGCCCCGAGGGACGAGCCCGCTGAGCGCGGTGCTCCCGCAGACGCGGCTGTTCCCACCCCCGGTGCCCTCCGGTCTCACCGGTCGCTGCCCTCTGGGCTCTCACTAGGCTTTACTTACGTGCTTTAGCCACAGGTTGGTTTCCATGATCTGGTTGACTTCGTCCTGCAAGAGAGAGAGAAATGTGTCGGGAGCGGCGCCGGCCCTGGCGCGATGCCCGGCGGTGCCGTGGGTACTCACCACCTTCACCAGCTGGGACATGGACACCTCGAACTGGATGATGACGGGGTCCGAGACGTTCTTGACGGGCCGCACGAATTGGTTGTAGCTCTGGAAGAGGGCTGAGTAGAGCCGGTGCTCGGCCTCGGAGCCGCCGCAGCCTGCGGAGGGCACGGGGTGAGAGCGGGGCCGGTACCGCCCGCTCAGTGTCCCCGGGAGTGGGGACAGTCCGGGCATCCCCCGGAATGGGGACAGTCCGGGCATCCCGTGAGTGGGGACAGCCCGAGAACACCCGGGGCTGGCGACAGTCGGGGCACCCCGGGAACAGCTCAAGCAACACCCGGGGCTGGGGACAGCCCGAGCCTCTCCGAGAGCGCGGTACTGTGCCATGGGGGGCACTCCCTTGGCATGGGAGAAGAGAGGTTTTCTCGCACACATCTCTGCGAATGAGATAAAAAAAAAAATAGTTTCTGGGAGCTCCTGAAGAACTGGAGGTGCAAAAGCTCTTTCCCCTCACGGGGCTGGTGCCCAAGAGCCGGTGAAGCTGCAGAGCTGTGCAGCACAGGAAGGGGAAAGGAAACCCGACATTCCAGGCCGCTTGTAAGGGTCAGAACATTTTGCAATAGGAGGATTCCCGGGAAACGAGAAGTCTACTTTCATGAGTCATGACTGCATGATTAAGGCGAGGATAACAGCCTGCTTCTTAAAATATAGAAAAAGGATTAAAAATTGATTAACTCTAATATTCAAAGACTTTTCAGCACATTCGTTTAGTCCTGTAAGTGGTTTTTATTTATAATAGATTCCTCTTGTCCTTTCGCCACTCAGAGCTGCAGTTCGTGGTACCCCGTGGATGACAGAAAAGCTGCAAACTGAAAACCTTAAACAGCAAGGTTTCTATAGTTCTATAGCAAGGTACTTCAGCTGTTCTGGGATGAGGTGTGAGTGCCTGTATCTCACACTACCTTTTTACTATTATACTCACTAGGCAAGAACCATCCTGATGCTTAGACTCAGTTCTGGACAACACATGCCTGTGCACCCCAACTGAAAAGGAAAAGAAGGCCTCTCTTGTCATTAATGGATGGCACAATGCAGATTTGGCCCAGGGATGAACTGAAGTCTGTTGAACATATTCTACAGTTCCTTTGAAACACAAACAGGAATCTGTAGATTTTCATGGACATGCTTGCCTTTTTTTTTTATTTTCTCAGTTGTTTTTCAGTAGAGAAAGAGCTGAGAGGCAGAAGTCTCTGCAGGTGACTGATCTGAAGTGTTACACAAAGCAGGTGTTACTTTCTGATCTTTGTGAGACCTCCCCTCTTCCCAAGGCAAGAGGGTCCCCCTCATGTGAAACTACTCTGCTAAAAGCTCATTTGTCTTTTAGGTTTGGTTGGTTGGATTTTACACCTTTCCCCTTCTCTTATTCAGTTGGAGGCAGTTTGGGTTTCAGATTAATGAAATCATTCAAGCCAGCTTGCTAAGTAAAAAATGAACACTTTTTTAAACCCAGTGTCGCTCATGTTATTTATTGTTATGTCCTCTCTCTCAGATTGAAATTTCCTAGAATAAATACTCCTAAATCTTTTAGGTAAATAATTTGAAAGCTACATCTTAATGACTCTTATAGTCAATCCCAAATTGTCAGCCTTTTTACATATCACCAGCACTAATTAAATCCCACATTCACCGTCTTTAGAGAAGTGCACTAATATATGTTTTTATTTAAATATTTTAGTGCTTTCCATATCTGCAGAGAACAAATGTGGTGTTTGTAGCTCATATGTAAAAGTCTATAATGTCATTTTCTTGTGGTCCTCTCTGCAATATGTGAAAGCACATCTTTACATGTAAGGTGCTTTTCCTTAGAGTTAAAACGGCTTCGTGTGTCCTGTTTGGCATCTTTACTCAGGACCACTTAAATACTTAAAAAACCCCAGCAAAACAACCAACTATGTCACAGAAAGAGCTGCACTAGGAATCTGTACATTTATCCCTTAGCTTGGAGTGAGCTTCTGCACTTGTAAAAACAATTTGCACCAAAGCCATCTCCCTTTTTGACCACCCCCACTTTGCCAACAAAGAGTAACAGATCAAGGCTCACTCACCTCGGCAGAGGAGGCAAACGGCAGCGGTGAGGAGGAGAATGTGCCTGCTCTCCATGGCTTTACGAGTTCCTGGCTGTCGCAGAGGCTGCTGGAGATGAGCGGAGCTGGCAGGACTGTGCGAGCGCAGGGAGCGGGGAGAGCTCCGCTCCTGCGATGCGTGAAACGCCTGGAGCAGCAGCCGGCAGGACCCCGAGGAGCGCTGCGCACTGAGCTCCCATCAGCTTGGATGTGCTGCCCCCTTCCCAGCCACCCGGGCTGTCAGGGCTTCGCAAATGGCAAATAAATTGCAGGCAAAACAGATGTTACTGTGGGCAAAGAGCAGGCTTCTGGCAAGGGTAATGGGCAAGAGTCCTTAAAATGGTGCCGAAGTGAGCCCGGTAATGTGGCAGTGCAGGAGATTTTTCCTGTCAGCTCTGTGTCCATACGGGATCCTTCTCTGCCAGAAGCTTGTGACAACCTACTAAGGGAAGTTTAATGAATAAAAATCTTGTAATTGAATTGTGCTGAAATGAGTATTGACATTAGGGATGCCTGATTTAGCAGTGAACTGAGATCATGGGACCTGAATTTTCAATTATATGCTGTTAATGTTGAGGGCTTTTTCCTGCCTGTGTCTCATCTCATAAACAGAAGTTCTGGGTGCTCCACTGTATGAAAAGGATGTGCTATTCCCAGGAGTAACCAAAGGCACGTACAACTGTTGACAGGATCTATGCCCAGAGTGCTAAACACAGCACCTGGCATCTGGTAAGGGCCAGGGCTTTGAATGGAATATTAAACTTGATCAAACCCACGAGAATAAGTGTCTTTGGGCCATTCCTACTTTTGTAGATTAGAAAGGTGAAATTTGAGAAGGGGAATAAGAGCACAGGGTCCCAGCTTGATCTCACAAAACCTTATCGTTCATTGTGGAGGAGACTGGGAAAGAAGGGGGGGTTGTGTTTGAAGTTCAGTCACAAAATCACGATTTTTTGCCGAGTGACTCATTCCCCAGGAGCCCATCAGTGTCCTTGTTAATTTAAATGTCACCTTTTTAGTCCTCTCCACCCTTTGGACGACGAGGTGATGCAAAGCTTAGGCAGCGGTTGTTGCTCACGTCTGTGTGGGGGGTGGAGGAAAATGTGGGATTCCACCCTTGTTCTTAGAACCGATGAGAGAGAAACCCTGTGGGACAGGAGCTGCACCAGGTGCTTCACTCCCTGCTGGAGAGGGATAAACAATGACCCCGCTCGGCTCTGAGTGAAGAGGTAACATTGGGAGAAAGCACCAGGCTGGGTTCAGCTCTTGGCTCTGAGCTTGTTTATCCTGTTAGCCCTATCTCTGTGAGCATCATTCACTCCATCCCCAGACACATGCTCTTATGATAATTTCTGTAATTCTATTATCTTGGAGGAAATAGGCTTTACTGTCCATTTGATTTTCTTTCTTTTTTTTTTTTTTTCCTGAGAACTCGGCTGCTTGCTTTTTTAGCTTAACCCTTTGTGGATACTTTTGTCTTTGCCTTTCCAGGGCACTGAGAATAAGGGTTTTCCCTTTCTGCCTCCTTGCTATAAGCAGCATTATAACCGAGATTTTTCTTTGTTCTTTTTAATCCTAACTAAAAATGAGTTAAAGATTCAAAGTTCAAATCATAACCCATTTTCCCCAAAAGTCAGTGCTTAACCTGGATAATTTGGAAATACCTGATCTGCAGAGGAAGCAAAGAGCCATTGCATCAAGAGATGCAATTTGCCTGGTTGCTGAAATTTTCAGTGGTGTTTTTATGGCACAGATGTTTTGTTTCTAATGTCTCATGCTGGAGCTCCTGGTGAAATCACATGGGGGTTGTGGTAGGATTATTTTTATGGCTAAGGCAAAGTGATGTGATGAGGACACGTCACCACGACTGCATTGCAGAACTACATGGAGGAAGAATCTGTTTGGGTAGGGGGAAGCTGGTCTGCCCAAGAAGATCTGCAGTAACAAACTCCACAGCCCTTGGTTTTTAATGAACACACTGCTGTTAGACGTGTTTTGCTTTGTTAAGATCACATCTTAATCAGTTCAGGTAATGAAGAAAGTATTTTCCCACCTTTGTCCAGGGTGTTGATGCTCTCTCTTTAAAAATCCTGCACTCCTGTTGTTCTCAGTTTGCTGTGGCTGCAGGGGTGCAGAAACAGTCCCAGATAAACTCACCTGGATGCAGGTGGTACCTGTGTGTGGTGGTGGTGGCATTTCTGTGTGTTCTGGTGGAAGGCAGGATTGGTCAGGATCAAACAGATTTAATGTAAGAGTTGGACTTGATCCTTGTGGGTCCCTTCCAGCTCAGGCTATTCTGTGAAATCTGTAATGGTAGGGAATGGGGAGAGAGCCAACAGAGGCTTTTCCACACTGGTAGGGAAGCAAAGCACATTGACACTGAAAAGCAGTATTAGTGTAAAATACATTTTGAATGTCCACCCCTTTTTAATGAAAAGCATTATGGTAAAAACCCTGAAAAGTGGAAATGTTGAAGTTTATTTTGCTTGATGAATTGGGACCTTATCATATTCTTCCTCATATTCACTGACAAGAGGACATTTTTGATGTTTCCTTTTCCCCAGAAATCTTTTATTTTTGAAACTTTGCCAAAAAATCAAAGTGGAAAACCCTGTAATTCTTTGACAAGTTAAACTGGGAACAGTTCTAGATATCATGCAGGTGGAGCTGCTGAGGGTTAGGCAAAATTAGCATTTGCCATTTTGAAAGCAGTTTTAGGAGGTCAGATTTTTTAGCATTTCAGGACTTTTTCATTCTGAAGTTTGATTGGGATTGAATTATTTCTGGAAATAAGGTTAAAATTGCTAAAAATACAGAGGTGGTTTCCAAGAACAGAGCTAGGAAAGAGTATATTGTTTCACACATGATTAAAAAAGGAATGGTCACAGTGTATGGAGAGCCCACCATGTCCTGGATGAGGAGCTGTGGTTGTGCAGGGATCTCCCTGGGGCCAGTGATGTGCCTTTTGAAAGCTTTTTCTGGGTTTGTCAAGTCTGAGGCCTTCATCTGCCTGCACTGTGTTAGCTGCTAGCTGAGCTGCCAAATCCTTTCTAAAACTTTTGTCTGTGCTGAGGATAATTCAGCTGAAGGCTGCAGTTACAGAGCCAAATGTTATCAGTCTTCACTGCTCACAAAGATAAGCCAACTCTGAGATGGGAGCACTGGAACCCTCATTTCAGCTGCATTCAGGCAGTGAGGGGGAGGATAAGAAGGAGAAGGGCTTGGGTAGAAGAGTGATCTTTGGTAAGAGAGTGAGGGTGGGACAGAGCCAAAAATGCTGTGTGAAAATAGCAGAGAGAGAGTTCTGTGCTCTGCACAGGTCTGGTGTCAGTCAGGGGGACTGTAGGGTCTGTGGCAGACGTGGTACACCCTGGTTTGCTTGGCTGGGTGAGTCCCCCTCCCTTCTGCCCTGAAGGAGTGTTTGCAATCGTTCTCAGAATGTTTAAATCAGTGCTGCCTCTCTCAGATTCGCTGTTCAGGGTTGCTTTGAGATTCAAAGGGGCTTCACCCTTATACTGACTGCACAGCACTGGCAGCTGCTCTGGCTTCACTGGGGCTTCTCTGTAAGCAGAAAAAGCTGTTTAGAAGCTGTGGCAGAGTGTGCACCTGTGCTTGGGGTATAATCTCACACAAAGGAGCATCTCCCTGCATGGGGAAGGCACCCCTCTGCTCTGGGGCTGCCGTACCCCACCTCATCTCACTGATGTTGTTTCAGCTGCCTGCAGAGAAATAGCTCTGCCCTCTAGGTCTGCAAAGAAGAAGGAAATATTTAAGGTGAGGAAAGCAGGTTTGACCCATTTAGAATTCATCCCGCCCACCAGTCACCGCGGGAGTGTCCAGAAGAGTCAATGTTTTGGGGAGATGGCCCCTCTGTGAGAGCAGATCACGGAGTGTACCTTCATCACTCGGGCTGTCCTACAGTTATCCACCCCTTTCCTGCCCTGTTTGTGATGGACAGTTACAGGGGAGTTACAGCTTAGAGGAAGGGGAATGCACAGGAGGATGACAGAACCCTTCCTTCTTCTAACATGTGACATCAGAGAGTTTCACCCACCCCACCTGTGATGCTTTCTCACCATTTTCTTCCCAGATTCCAGGGCACCAGACCATGCTGAAGTGCTCAGGCCCCTCCAGGGCTGAGGGGTGGAGTGATGGGATGGGGGGTGTGCCACTGGTGCAGGGGAGTTCAGCCGTGGGAGTGTCTGAGTGCAGTCCCACAGCTGCTCTGAAGGGTTGGAAAGGTGAGGAGTAGCTGCTCTGACATGTCTAAATCTATGTAATTGTTTGGAGCTGCTTGAGAATGGTGATCTAAGGGGAGATGTAGCTCAGTGTTGATGAAGGCAAATAAAGCTGGAGCTGTTTTTATCTGTGGCTGGTTGAAGAACACGAGTTTAAGTGTCAGCTAATCCTCTCCTGGGAAAGATGAGACTCAAGTCACCTTCACAAGAAGTAGTGGGTTTTAACAGTTTGTTCACCAGTCATTAGTTGTGCTTATCAATGGTGGTGTGATTGTTCTGGTCCTGACAACACTCCAAGGGAAAGCTGAGAGTAGCCAGGAGCCCCCTTCTCTTTTTGCAGGTTACCCAGAGCAAACTGAGGTGGGATTGTCCTGTGAGGGGGGTCTGGGGCCTTGATCTATCCTTTGCCAGAGACTTTCAGACCCTACTTGGCTCATGTGTTTTCTGAGCTAATATGTTGAGGATTATACTTCAATCCACAGTAAAACCTCCCCAGAAAAACATGCAGGTCTGTGTGTTCTTAGGTGTTTTCTCATTCTTGCTGCCTTCACAGTTGTCTTCTCTGGTTGCTTTCCTGTGCTCTTGACCTTACATTCATTACAGTGTGTATGAGCCTGTAGTGGTTTGCCTGGCTGGATGCCAGGTACCCACTAAAGCCAATCTCTCACTCCCCTCTGCAAATGGACACAGGAGAGAAAAGATAACAAAGGGTTCCTGGGTTAAGGACCAGGGGAGGTCCCTTAGGGATCACCATCACAAGCAAAACAGACTCCAACTGGGGATCTTAATTAAATTTATTACTGACAGAATCAGAGCTTGAGAATGAGAAGTAAAATAAAACTTAAGGACACCTCCCCCCTCACCTCCTCCCCCAGGTTCTACCTCCACCCCCCAGCAGTGCAGGGAGACAGGGAATGAGGACAAGGAGTGAGATGGTCTGGTGCTACTTCTGCCACTGCTCAACAGAGGAGCCCTTCCCCTGCTTCCCGTGGGGTCCCTCCCACGGGACACTGTCCTTCCTGAACTGCTCCACTGGGAGTCCATCCCATGGGCAACAACAGCTCTTCACACTCTGCTGCCACAGGGTCAGTCCCTCGGGCACAGGCTGCTCCAGGGTGGGGCACCCAAGTCCTGCCAGGAGAATCCTGCTCCAGCCTGGGCTCCTCTCCCCATGGGCTGCAGGACCCTCCTCCAACACGGGCCTCCCAGGGGGTCACAGCCTTTTTCCAGCATCCCCTGCTCCTCCCTGGGCTCCTCCCTGGGCTGCAGGTGGATCTCTGCCCCCTGTCCCTCCCTGGGCTGCAGGGGCACAGCTGCTCCACCAGGTTCTTCCTCACGGGCTGCAGGTGCATCTCAGCTCTGTGCCAGGAGCACCTCCTGCCCCTCCTCCTGCTCTGCCCTTGGTGTCTGCAGTGCTCTTCACATGTTCTCACTCTGCTCTGCTCTGCCTCCCGTATTCATCTGCACCCCACTTTTTTGTTCCTTTCCTTTTAAATCTGTTATCCCAGAGGTGTTCCTGTCACTCCTGACTGGTCCAGCCTTGTCCAGCAGTAGATCCAGCCTGGAGCCACTGGAATTGGCTCTGCTGGACATGGGGGAAGCTTCCAGCAGCTTCTCCAAGAAGTCTCCCCACCACCACTACCAAGACCTGGCCACAGAAACCCAATTCTGTTCAAGTTGCAGGAACATTTGAGGACCAAATCTGTATAAAGGAAAATTTTACATTTTATTTCTATTTCATCACTGAACAGAGTCTTACATATGTATTTTTTTATCATTCCTTAATTTGGCCTTTGTTGATCGATCACCTGTCAGAGATGACAAGGTGAGAAACCTTCCAGTGGTCACTTCAGAAGCATCTTTCTGCTTCTCAGTTCAGATTTAAGTATCAACCCCCCTCAAAGCTCTATAAATGAGACACAGTTTTGATGCATTTGAAGGAAGTAAATTTCATAGCAATACCTTTTTTTGTAATTGAGAAATTGCAGTATTCAAAGGAATGAAAATAAATTTCCTAAGGCAATGTATTTAGAAATTATCATCCAGTTTGGCATATCATCCAGTAAAAGATCTTTTCTGTAATGTTCAGACTTCAAATAATTCAAAAAAGGGCCAAGATACCACCAGAAGTACTGGACTCATGGGGAAAAGTGCTGGACCCACTGGAAAAAATAGTTTTCTGTTTGTTTGGGGTTTTTTTTCCTATTACGGTAGGTCAAGTTCTACTTTCCTTTTCCCTACTCTACGGGATGTAAGTGCAACTCACTTGGCATCTCTGTGGATTTAACAGAGGGGATCTGACAGCAGAATGAGACCCAACATCTGTGTAAGAACTGACAACTTGAAATGACAACTAAGGGTTCATGGTAGCATTATGGTTCTGAAAAAGTGGTTGCAGAAATAATCCAACAGTCCCCAGGACACAAACAAGGACAAATATCCAGAGAAAGAGCCTGTCCACTACCATGGCAACATACTTCCAATCTTCAATGACCTGGAAGAAAAAGCCAATTAAAGATATTAGCAATTCATCATATTCTTTTAGTTTTCCTCTCACTAATGCTGAGTTTTTGTTTAGGAAAATAAAAAGAAACAAATCTCAAATTTCAGGGAATAAACTGACTTCAGGCTTGGTGAGGGATTTTTCTTCTACAACCATTCTGAGCAGTGCAGAAAAATATGGTAAATATTTCTTAGCTTTCTTGGATGCATCAGGAAGCCAGTCCTGAAGGACCCACAGTATAATCCAATTAAGGACTTTTTTTCTTTAATTATAGTTTGCAGATGCCATTAATCTCAGTGGGCAAAAATAGCTGCTGTTTACTGCTGTTAAACAAGGTTGGCTTCAGAATTCTTTTCTTATCAACAGTCATCTTAATCAAGGGGTTTTTAATGCATATTAATACTGTTGCTTCTATTAAAATCCCTTTTTGCCTTGCTTGTGTTGTTTGTGAAAGTCATGGCCTTATATCCTGTTCTCAAACTGAAGTGACTGTCAGGCTATTACTGTAAAGGGGGGATATATCAATCTTCATTTGCATCTCAGGAATGTTTTTTCCCTCTCTCATTAGTTCTAGTTAGACATGGGATGTCCTCACATCAATGACTTTACCGTGCTTGTTAATTCTCTCATGTCTTATATTAGAACATTAAATAATTTTTATCCTTCAGTGCACACTTTTAATTTCCACTGCTGCTAATGGGAATTGAATACTTCTGAAATAAGACTGTACAAATGTACCTGAACAGTTGTTATCAGACTGTGGTGATTAAGGAGAAAAACAGAGAACAGACTTGTAAATGTAGAAAAATGACATGTAATATCAGTAGACCGTATGTGAAAAGCATTAAATGAAATTTTATCGTATAAAATACCCTTGAAAATTCTTCTTTCTATCAAGTGGAAGCTTTGGAGATCCTTCAGTTTGCAACACATTCCTGAAAGAATTTCTGAGCTATTAGAAGGCTCTTTTCTCCTCTGTGAGATCTGCTTCTGTTCAGTCACCTTCAATGTTTACGAGCTCCTGTCTAATGTTAATGGCTGAGCTTCTTTATTTATATTGACAGTAATTTCAGTTAATAGCAAACATGAACTACTCAGCAGTGTGCTCCTCAAGGGACTTCTGCAAGATCACAAACCAGATTTTATTTAATCTCCTTGGCTGAGGGAAGGGGGGCACAACAGGGACAGAGAACCTGGAGTCTGACAGGGATCTCAGATGGACAGAGGACACTGGTATGAGGGGGATTTTCCCCAAACATGGGAGCCTGTCTGAACAAAACTGTGAACCACCTGATTTTTCCAAGCATTGTTCACAGTGTATTTCTATCAGCTTTAGTGTTCTAGCTGAGGCCTGTGAGCAGGGCAGGTCAATAAGGCAGAGGCAGCACCATCCAGCTCTGCTGACACTGGGTTTTTAATGCTACCCATTGTGTTTGCCATCTGTAGACAGGTGTGTTGGCCCAGAGAGAGAGCTTGCAAAGGCCTTCTATCAATTTTTCTAGATCCACCTGCTGTGCTCAGTTAGGTAAAGAAATGCTTGAGCTGCAGGTACACTGTTTCTTGTTAACTTGGCCTGGCCATGGGTTGAATCACAGTCTCACTGAATACAGTGGGGAAAAAGATTCTTTTTCTAACCTGGAACTGAATATTGTTTTATACTTCAATGTGACAGCACAGCTTTTTCAAAGGTGTTTCATGACTTACTGGGCAATCAACGAACTCTTTTTGTGGGAAGAGCCATGTTACTTATCAGGAGAATATTTGCAGTTACAAAATTGCTCTTCATTAAGTTCTTTTAATGGCAAGAATTATTTCCTCTGACAAGCTATATCTAGGATCTCTCTAAAAACTTGGGAATAGCTAGACAGTTCCAATATGCTTTCTGAGGAAGAGTGTGTTGCAGAGGAGGACTGGTGATGAAGATTGGAAAGACAAGGGTGATTTCTCAGCTTTACTTACGCTCTGGTCGTTGTCATCACTTTTCATGTGCTCTGCTATAAAACTGACTCCATCAATCGCTTCTTGGACTTCAGGAGAAAATTTCGTGCCCGTTCTTAACCTAAAATCTCGATGACTGCTGACATTGTCAAGTGTCTCAGAGACTTTCATATCATATTTTTTGACAGGGGCTGTATTCAAAAAGTAGGTAGAGTTCTTGTAGAAGTCAGCTGTCTCCATACAAGGGTGCTCTGCTTTCATCTTTTTGCAGTGGCACTGCTTTTGCCGTGGAGGATTGTTTTCTGGACGCTTCATGAACAGATAGGCTGGAAGTCTTTCAAGGAAAACCAATTTTACCCAAGGGGGCATAGTGTGAGTGCTTGGAGATCTGTGGTGGACATTGAGCACACAGACACTGGTAACTATTGAGAAGGTCACCAGGACCATTGTAAACATGAGGTACTTCCCAATCAGTGGAACATCTAGAGATGTTGGAGGGACAATTTTGGAGATCAGCAGCAGAAACACAGTCAAGGCAAGCAACACAGATATGCATAAAGTCATTTTTTCACCACAGTCTGAAGGCAAGTAGAACACCAGGATGGCTAAGGACGTAATTAGCACGCAGGGGATGATAAGATTGATGGTATAAAAAAGAGGCTTCCTTTTAATGATGAAGTCATATGTCACATCAACATAGTTGGGGTCTGCAGGATTTACAGTCCTTCTTCCTGGGAGTGCTACAATGTCCCATTCCCCACTGGGGGTGAAGTCATCCATGCTTGCCATGGAAGTTTTAAGCACCATATCAATTTCTGTGTGATCGTACGTCCAAGACCTGAACTTCAGTGTGCAGTTCTGTTGATCAAAGGGGAAATGTTTGACTTCAATCTTGCAGGCACTCTTGTAAATGGCTGGGGGGAGCCAGCGAATGCTCCCGTTGTTCTTCACAATGGCATTTGTGTACAGAGAAACTTCGTATGTGCCATCAGCACTGAGGGAGTGAGGAGAGAGAAAGGGAGAGAGCATAACACACCAAGAGGAAGAATACAGTTCCAAACAGGAGAGCTCTTTATAAAATTGCTATTCAATAATAAATATTCACCTCTGTCTCATCCAAAGAAATCGAAGCATTTTGTACCTATTTGTTAAAGTAACTGCAGCTTACTGAATATCTGAAGGCTGAGTGAAAATGAGATCACCCTGTGTGGAAATGGAAATATCTTTGATGTGGAACACAGCCACTGCAAAGGGCACAGAGCAACATTCCTAAATGACTTGGAAATGAGGATGAGCAGCATTAGTTAGAAACACAGGGAGAGTGGAGGAGGAGGAAATGTAATTATATGGTTTATAATTTATTGCGTCACTGCATTTAATGTTTGCTCATTACAAAACCAGAACAGACAAAGCCACAAATAATCTTGGCTTTGTATCTCTTCCAACTGCTGAACTTCCACCAGGGGAATCTTCTATGTTATGATGAGCCCTTTAATTCGAGAAGATCATTATCAGTCAACAGTCAATATTTTCTTCTGCCCAGTGTTCCTGGGCAGAAAGCTTAGAGCTGTTTAACCNGTCCTTAGTTCATTGTCAAAAACATTTTTTGATAAATAAGTTGTGTCTTACTTCTCACATGTCTGCGTCTCCTCAAGCTGGTTTTACTGTCATGCCATACAATGTCCTGTTTAAAACTGTTTCTTTCTATTCTTACAAATCATTAAACTACATCACTTTGGGAGTAGCAGAAAGAAGCAGAGGGCAGGGGCACAATTTACCAGAACAAGCTTTGAGCAGGCAGAGTACATCCTAATCCACTGGCTGAATTATTTTGTGACTAATACACTAGTTTTGAGTGTTCATCAAATCTGATTTCCAGTAGTAGGATTCCAACGACTTAACTCAGTTATATATAAACTTCTTGGGTTTCCCATCTGTGTATGTTCATANGAAATATTAAATATCCTGAAATATGCTGGAAAGACATCATGAAAATAGGGTTACTTCAGTGCCAAGGTTGATTTTTTTCCGAGCAGGAAAGTGCCAGAAGTATCCAAGACTTGGCACATGTGAAGTTGTTCTCCAGATNTATAGATTTTGATTAATTTTCCCTCAAAAATTTATATCATCCACTTCAAGGCTTTGCTAGAGACTGAAAGCAAAGCAAAAAAAATTGTCAGTTACTAAAATTATCTTAAGGGCAGAACCCCAGCCAGATACACTTGATAGAATCTAAAATTCTAGAATTTTATCAGATCTACTTCACTGGTTCTGCGGTCGTTTCTTGGTTAAATTTTTGTTCATTGTCTGCACAAACTACACAAGTTTTACTTACTTATTGTAAAGCACAATGTCTGGCAACCAGATGTGTTTTGCAGGTATCCTCAGCTTGTTTATTCCTTCATAGTCAGAGGGCTTCCAAGCCAGACGATAATCAATCCACTCCTAAGAGAAGAATTGTGCAGCAGTGATGGGGGGATCCAGAGCAGCACAAACAAGACAAACATTTGCTGGAGTGAAAGCATTTGTGGTTTGCAAGGGCCCTGTGGGGTCTCTGTGGGGTTGGTTACCTGGTTCAGCCAGACGTTCGTTGTCATGATCTGCTCCCGTTCATTCTGCAGGGGAAAAACAGGGACACAACTTGGCCTCTGGAATGTTTCACTTTATTGCAGTAACAAGATTTACTCAGTGGGGTTTTAGGCATGTTTGCAACTGTTCAGCATCATTTACTCAGGCATTTCTCTGCAGGGAAGGTGGCCAACCTTGTTGTGCACTGATGATCAATAGTAACCCCACAAGTGCAGAGCTCCAAAAGCCTTTTAACCTAAAGAGTTGTGGCAGGAGTGAGTGTGGCTCACTCACATATTTGGGAACAATCACCACAATCCTGCCAAATGGATTTCCTCCTCCCACCTATCCCATTTCTCTGCTTTTGCTTTGAAACAGAAGGTATATCTGCCCATTGAGAAGGCCTACAGGAGGTTGTGTGAGGTTGATGTAAGGTCTGCCATGTAAGCTCTCAGCTGGCAGGCTTTGTCCTCTGGAGCTGCTGTCTCTCTGGAGGGCATCCAGAAGAGAAAGGTTCTCTGCAGCAGATCTGTCAGGAGGATTTCTGCAGGAAAACAAGCTAATTCTCTGATTCCGAAGATGCTTGAGATTGTTAGAACCTGTAAGATGCCTAATTTCTGTTCTGCTTGAAGAGTGAGGATATAGAGGGATAGACACTGAGCTGTGCTGTGCTTGATCCCTGCCCATTCATACCCTCTGTTTAGACTGTTGATCCCTGGTGCCTCTGGGAGCAGCACATCTTGCTTTTTGTGCCCAGAACCAGCAGTCTGGAGGACAATGTGCAGGTGGTGGTTGTGCAGCACATAGGGAAGCATGTCTGTGTCCAGGTCCAGGACACAGGGAGCACTTCTATTAGAGTCACCTGGTATATATGGCATTATATCCTCCAGGTATATGTATATATTTGTGTATATATATTATTACGTATTATATCCAGTCTGCAAGTATGTATGAGACCTCAGTTGTTTGTGCAGTTTCCCTTTTGTTCCATCTGTGTCTCTCTCATTTCCTCTGGTCTCTAAAAGTTTGCAGCAGAGCAGTCACTAACACTTACACAAATTCTGTCAGGGAGTCAGTCATCTGAATATTTGTCATCCAGGGAGAGAACAACAGAGTTGAACACTCCCATTCAGGAAATGATTCCCACTGTTGGCTCTTGTTCCCACTGCAGTTAATGGTGACTTCTCTTGGCAATGATGTGTTTGTACCCTG